>JAUZSU010200649.1:0-11636 GCA_034780255.1 Parotocinclus maculicauda
AGCACATGTGGGATAAAGTGTTGTTTATAGTAAAAAAGGTTCAAAGGAATACATTTACCAGACGCTCTTATCCAGAGCGACTCACAACTTACAATCCAAGCAATGGTGGGATAAGGGCCTTGCTTAAGGACCCAACTGTGGCAGATTGGCAGAGATGGGATTTGAACCCAGGACCATTAGGTCCAGAGTCCAGTACCTTAACCGCTAGGCTACCACAGTCCCACCCACCATGCACCATAAATAAAATTAAGTGCTTCAAACCTAAACATTTATTTTGTATCTTTATTTATTTACAAATTACATCACTTCTACAGGAAAATAATAACACATGACAATCTATCTTATGAATATCCTAAGAATACCAAAGCAATTCAAGGATAGTCCTGTTTTGCTGTACCCTTGATATTTTAGGGTGTGCTGTTCCTGCACTAATGTGGTAGTAAATAAGTAAAGTGTGTGTGTGTGTGTGTGTGTGTGTGTGTGTGTGTGTGAGTTTCCATCTGCTCTTCAAACAGGTTCTCATGGGCTAAGATTTTGAATTAAACATGTACATTTTATTTCAGGGGCCTTGTTTAATCAAATCACAGTGTAAAGTTGTAGACTTCTTATGGTAGTTATTATGATATTGTAAGTTTCTCTGAAATTAGCCAGATATGAGCTACTCACACAAATGGCTTAGGCTAAAAAAACATTTCCCAACCATTTATTTAAACAATGATACACACTCTTTTAGTCTGCTTAAATAGCAACGTGGGGATCTGATTTAATGATGTAAGACAACAACTTAAGCATTCTATTCAATACAATGTTGACTGTCAACTACATACAGTCTAAGCATTCCATACAACTGGCATTCATATTATTCTGAATTATGTAAATAAAATAAAACAAATAAATACCTACATACACTGTAACTACCTTATAGTATATAATGGGGCAATGTTTTCAGATGGACTCTATGAAGACAGACTAATGTACAATATCCTGGTACATACCCTTTGTGTTAATGAACATGGGTACTTCATGTACATAATGCCAGGAACCAAATACTGGCATGTATTTCACATTGGACAGGTGTAAAGTAAACAAATGAGGGGTCAGAATGCACATGACAAATTGCTCCAGAATTTATTTTACTGTGTTGTCACACTGCACCTACAGAGTTATATTTTGTAGTTTATATTGACTAAAAGTATACCATTCAACGGTGGAAAGTATATGAACCCCTTATAATAATCTATATTTCTGCAAAAAATATGACCTTAAACAGGATCAGAGATAAACATTTTTTCTGTCATCTTTATATTAAAATCTAACAATCTATTAACAATAATTGCAATAACATGAGATATTGGAATGGGTGTACTGATCTTTGGTCTACTATGACCGCAGCACACCCATGCTAATATCTCACCTAAAGCATGACCTCGAGTGTGTAGACTGAAGCCTTTACAAACAGGAGAAAATTATTTATACACCGGCAGATGTAGCTCCAGTTGTTGCAACTAACAATAACAGTTTGTACAGCTGAGGCATTGCACTGTCCAACTAGGGTAACCAGATTCCAGTTAACCAGATGGGGACAATGTGGTATACCAATGCATGGAGGTAGTCTAAAATAACATAAAATAAAATATCTATCTAAAATAAAATATCTATTGTGCCCCTTAGCTTATAACATTACTAAGCTTTGCCATCTGGTTAATTCTGTAGCACATAACAGACTGTAAATAAAAACGTATATTTATATATAACTTACATATCTTATTTACATGCAACTTTCCCAAGTTCTGTTACGTAATAAAACATAGTAAGCATGGAGCTTTCATACTATTTTACAGTGCTTCTCAAGGTAAAACACCCGACTGTGTACAATTATCTGTATTTGAATCTTGTTTGGGTTTTATGCATACACTGGGAAGTCTCCTTTTAAGCAACACGTATTTTGTGAGTCTTGCATTGTCTGTGTAGTTTCATGTTGTATTCACCTCCGTGTGACTCAAGCAAAGTTTACACAAACTTTACAAGACTCACCTTGCACTGGTTTCACCCAGGAGTAGATGGTTTCCCAGTCCTTGTTGTAGCTGCATTTTCTTTTCTTAGCTCTACGGGTCGTGCTTTTCTCCATTTCCTCTATTTTTTATGCTGCATGCCGGTGTGTATTTATTTATTTCTGCATCCATTTATTTCCGCATTCATTTATTTCTATATTTATTTCTGCATGAATATATTTATCAATAAATATGAAAAATAAACACAAAAACATTTAAGTAAACTGACATTTTAATTAATCTATGGTTTTAAACATTAATATATTCATTTTTATGTATATTTACTTATTTATGATAATTATTCTTTTCAGTTTTAATCAACATATTACTTTTATTGAGTCATTTACTTAAGCTTTTTTGGCAGGCTTGGTTCTCCGTACAAATGCACTGACCATAAACCGTATAAGGAAATGATTTTTCTAAATCGTTGATGCATTGACACTATGGGAATGTGTCAATAGTTAACAAAATCGAGTCAGTCTATTTGTGATAAGTAGCTGATTTTGAGGAACTTGTCTTCGAGATGAACATTCTAACGCATTTGTAGTCAATTAAATGTTAACATAACTGAACACATTTGACATTTTAAAGGGAGCTAAGCTTCCCTTGCAGTATTAAGGAAATTGTGGCTGCAACACACTTGTCATGGGACAATACATGTTTTGAAATGTGGCAGGAAACCCATATGGATACAGGGAGTAAATGTAATCTCCACACAGGCGGAGTCTGGGGTCAGAATCGAATCAGTGATTTCACAGCTGTGAGGCAACTGTGCGGTATTTAAGAAACAAGGACCTATCAAAGTCTGATATTCACAATGTTTTTGTTGAAGTTTGTTATGGAAAATAGTTGTTGAGGCTCATAAGGTTGAAAATGCAAATTAACCATTTCTAAAGAGTTGGACTACACTAATCCACAGTAATACAGATTGTGTTCAAATAGAAGAATTTCAAGGTCACCGTTACTCTCTTTAGGTGTGGCCAACCAAGATCTGCAAGGTCGCAAAGGAACAGGGTAACAACTATGGGCATGGAAGTGACGCAAGAAGAAAATTACTGCTCTCCAAAAAGAACATTGCTGCCCAACTTTAATTTGCTAAAATTCATGTGGACAAGGCTGAAGATGTTTTGTGGAAAAAAAATGTTTTGATGACACATGAGACAGATATAATGTTTTGTCTGGTGAAAGGAAACAACTGAATTCTAACATAATAACTTTACACAATTTGTAAATCATGTTGGTGGTAGTATGATGGTCTAGACCTGTTTTGCTGTATTTGAATTAGGATGGTTAGCCATTACTGATGGAGTAATGGTTTTCGAATTATACTAGCAAATTCACAAACCTTAAAGCATGATTGTTGTAGTTCATTAAAATGTGACTGAAACTATAAAGTATTTTGGTCAAAAACTTGAACAATGCAAACTGACTTATAAACTCTGGTCTCTTCTTTGCATGCAGGCTGTTGATTATGAGAGTCGGAGTTCATATTCCTTCTCTGTGGAGGTGCTAAATCCAACAGTGGACCCACGGTTCCTCCGCCGTGGCCCATTTAAGGACCGTGTCTCTGTCAGAGTGGCTATACTGGATGCAGACGAACCGCCACGTTTCACACAAGCCCAGTATCACATGGAGGTGTCAGAAAACTGCCCACCGGCATGCACTGTGGGAAGGGTTAGCGCCATAGACCCAGACACAGGGCTCAGCAACAACATCAGGTAGGGGTCTTAACTCTTAACTTTATACCAAGGAAGAAAGCTTTAATCCCTAAAAAAAAAATATGGACTTGCCAAATAGTGGATGTTCACGCAGCAATTTTACTTTGTAGCAAATACAAAATCACAAATAGGACAACCAGCAATTCTTCATTAATTGCTGAAACTTATGGCTTTGTGAAGCATTTCTAAATACAATCACATTCTTTAAATAAGGCACTTTAATAATAACCTGCTTGATCACATTAGAACCTACAATTTATTATATTCTCTTATTTATTTTATATATGATTTTGTTATAATTTGTTTATTTTATATTATATACTTTTGTTTATTTCGCATTCTCTTTCATATTTATTATAATGTATATTACTTTACTTTATATTAGTTTCTAGTTAAATATTGTATGTACTATATACTGTTTATTTATGCTAATATTGTAAGTTAATTAATTAGGTATTTTAGTTTTTACACATATCATTTAGACTGCAAAAGACGGTTAGGTCTCTTTTTGAGTTTTGGTCATCCCAAGGTTTTTTTTTCATCACATTTAGGGAATTTTTCATTACCACTGTCACTTTAGGCTTGCTCAGTTGTGACTTTGGTCATCAATATTTGCAGAGCTGGTTTGAGACAAGGTTCTCTTGTAAAAAGTGCTATATAAATACATCTGACTTTGACTGATGACAGACAACATCCTACATCAAGTTCAATAAGAAATAACGTATCCTTCTGTGGTCTATATTAAGATGCATTTTCACACTGAAAACTTCCTTAATCACCCCAAAAAAATTTTCTAAAGATGAATTGACAATAGTTTCTAAAACTGTAATGTACACTTCTGCATTGACTCCTGAGTTAGTGATTTTCATCTACCTTACGTAATTTCATATCATATGTGAGAGTGAAAATGTGTTTGTTTTTTAACAGGCAGTCATTATTGTACATTTCATAAGAAGGGCACCAGACAAGAGTTCCAGCATCATTTCATTGCCTATATTCAGTGAATATTGTTTTTGTCCAATCACCCCTTACTTCTCTTCTCTCATCTATTGTTTTGTATTTGGTTTTCTTTTGTTTTTTCTCTTTAAAATTCAATTTCATTCAGTTGATATTCCTTTTTCAAGGCATGCTGCTTTGAATTTCTATCCTGTTGCTTTAGCTTTGTTTTTGGTCTACATGCTTGGTTTACTGTTTTTATAACTTCTATATTTACTTTATACTTGCAGCAAATTTTCACAACATAGGTAAGGGCTGTGTCTAAAATATAAGGACATAAAATATTGATTTATGACTGTCTGTGCAAGAAGAGATTTTGACCTGAATACACCATCACCTCTACCAGATATTCATGGGTTTGTGTCAGTACCTATTGAGCACACATGCTTCCTAATTCCTACAATTCCTACAGATTCCTACAGAATTCCTACAGATCCTTACGGTCTCTGTATATTCTGTATTTTGTGTATATTTTGTGTATTTATTTGTATTTATTGAGTATAGGTTTAGTATGTATATAGTGTTGTCCTGCTGTAGGGTATCATCATGAACCTCACCATAAGCATTTCAATGCATAAATGTCCTGACATGTTGTGCACATGACAAATAAAACTTGAACTTGAACTTGAATATTACAAAGGCACAAACATTTGCTGAGCATTTATACCTGAAAAGGCCATGCCGTGAAGGGCATTATGACGGGTATCGCCTTCCCCCTCTTTTAAAGCACATTGGTTATTACCATGACAATGTGGCCAGTACCCATTACTCATACCATCGTCTTCTGCAGCCATGCCTTTCTAATGTGTATTGTTTATTGAAATATGGATGGACATCACCGGAAAAGATGACATCTTGGAGGCATTTGGACTTGTTGTTGATAATAGTCTGGATAGTCTTTGCACACAGTCCTATGACATAGAACTGTTACAGAATCTAAAAAAAAATAATTGTTGCTCTATAAAAAGATGGCCTAGACTATAAGAAAATTAACAACAATCTAAAAGTGAGCTGCAACACGGTGGCCAAGACCACAAATGGTTTAACAGAACAGGTTCTACTCAGAACAGGCCCTGGCATGGTCGACCAAAATACAAAGGTACTTGAGTGCATGTGCTTAGCATCTTATCCAGAGGTTGGCATTTGCAAATAGACCTATGAGTGCTGCTAGCATTTCTGCAGAGATGCTGGGATCAGCCTGTCAGTGCTCAGTAGCCTGTCAGGGCAGTATTCCAACATGATAACAACCCCAAACACACCTGCAAGATGACCACTGCCTTGCTAAAGAAACTGAGCGTAAATGTCAAGCATGTCTCCTTACCCAAACCATATTCAGCATCTGGGGAGCATTCTCAAATGGAAGGTGTAGGAGCACAAGGTCTTTAGCTCTGTGATGTCGTTGTGGAAAAGTGGAACAGGATTCCAGTGGCAACCTCTGAAGCTATAACTCCATGCCCTTGAGAGTTAAAGCAGAGCTGGAAAATAAAGTTGGCCACAAAAAAAGTTACTGCTTTAAGCACAATTTTGCATCTAGGATGGACCATCACACAGTGGAAGCATGTATTTTAGTCAGACAAATTAGTATTTTGGAAATGGACACCAAATGCGCCACATTTAAGACAAATAGGACAGTTTTATCTAGACTATTATCATCGAACAATGTCTAAAAGCCAGGGTATTTCATGGTATGGGGCTGTACAGCATTAATGCAAAAAAGTATATTGAGATTTTAGATAAATTGTTACTCCTTAAAGACTATATCTTTTTTTCAGCGATATCCAAGCATTTATCAATGAGTCAAAGCAAGTAAAATCAGAAAAGATTAGGACTGAAATATTTAAAAGCCTTCCAGTCTTTCTTTGAACATACCAATTTTGTATATTTTAAATATACCAATAATTTTCTCACACAGTTGTTTACTACCGGAGATCCTCAGCCCACTTTTGTTCATCAAAGACTCTGCTTTTCCTGGATGCAGTTTTTGTATCAAATCATGGTTATAATCACTTGTTGACATCACTCGTTTGAAATCACATATCATGTATTACTTCATTACTAGACTTAAATTGCCCCATCTCAATTTTATTTGGAATGTGTTGGATGTCTGAAATGCAGGAATGGATGTTAATTAACAAACAAAGTGAAGTTTATAAGACAAAACATGAATTATCTTTGGTTCATTCTGTCTGTAGTTGTATACATGCCCTTCCTTACTGTATTAACTTTTTAATTTGTAATTGTGCATATGATTCAGAGAATGTGACAGTTATATATAACTTCCAAAGATGCTGAATTGTGTTGGTTTACAATGCCACAATAGTAGTGCAAGCATTACATTCAGTTTGAAAAACAACAATACAACTATTTTAGAAGTTTTAATAAAAGGAACACACAGACCTTTCAACCATTGTTCTTCATATTTCATTTATCATTCCATCTTCTTTCCCTTAGATGACATTTGCTTTGCTGAAAAAAAAATGCATGTATTCAGACTGTGGAGTTTGCCCCGTCTGCTCATTGAGTTGATATTTATCCTGTACACCGTCATGAGCATTCAAGCATGGGCACAAACAGGTTTGATTTTTAGGGGTTAGGCAGGGTAGCAGAGGAAGCTGCCTGCCTATCAGTGTGTGACTGATGAATGGTTCTTCCAAAAGCGTGCAAGCTATGCAGAGATGGTTTTTGACCGAAGGTTCAGTCATTTGCGCTTGTCATTCACATCCTCTCTGTGTTTCTTTTTTCAATAGCTTTGGCATCAGCTTGTTTTGAGTCTCAAATTTACAATGTGCTATTTTGCTGAATAGGTTCACTGTATTCTAAAATTTGGAGACGGCTAAATTAAAGATCTTTTTACAGTATTTTAAATCTGGAGTGCCTATCAACTTAAAAACTGAAAACTCATTTTTATTTAAATGCCTAGTTCAGAAAACATGGATTTTATTAGTGACTTTTGCCACCCCTATTTTGACCCTGGCTTCATAACTTTCATTTGTGTGCCATTTATGGACCAGCATTGCATCTGCTAGTGATAAGTAGAAGCTAAAAGCAAAGCATGGGAACTGCTATGTCGGCTGTACAGAACAGCACAAATCACTACATCCCACATAATAAAAAGTGGTCCAGGGAACATCCGCCGAACCAACACTGCGAACGTGACTTATTTTTTTATAGGGTCGCCAAAATGTTACGGGGCACGTTCTTACAGGATACTTAAATGACTACTAGAAAACATTGACTCTGAGGGGACATTTACGGAAACTCCTTTAGGCAGTTCTTTCAGCATCTTCAAGATGTTTTGTAGGACGACCAGAAATCACCTAGAGAGCAATGATGGGGTATTTATGTTTTAATATCATTAAACATCCAGATTTCAATATTTTCTAAAGTAATTAAATTTAAAATAAATTAAGCATAAAATGAACAGTGATAGGCTACAGTTTTACTTTGAATTGTATATGAAAAGAAATCATTTTGTGAACTGTGATGTGGGTGATTAGCCGTTTCAATCATCATCATCATGCATTGTTTGAAGTGCATTCACCTAAATGAATATACAAAGCACATATTTGTTAATACAACATTTTTGTGACCTCTGGCAATTAAATGTATTTTTCATTTGTAGTCTACAAACAGTTTTATAATCTAATAGTTTCCAGATGTTACAATTCACAAATAACCATAAATTATAAAGATATATACAAATTAAAAATGTACCTTTTAACCTAAACTGAGCCCACACATGCCTGAAATGAGGCAAATTGTGTTCATGTAACTGGGCAGAGTATGCAGAGCCGCACCAAGAGGAACCCACAGCCTCAAAGGACAGAAGAGCTGAGTGGATAAAATGAAATTTCGATGGCACTGTCCCAGCTACAGTTTCTAAAAACTATCACAATTTTGCCAGTCTATAAATATTTAACAGAGTTAAGCAATAATTCCACCACAGAATTAGTTCAAACAATAATAATTAATAAATAATTTAATAGTAGTTCCAAACTAGACTGGGAAAATTAATTATCAATGTTGCAGACTTTTTCACAATGTAATGTACTGTGCATTTGAATCCTATATGCAATTCTAAATTTATGAGAGCTCTATGGAGTCTGTTGGAGCAAGTGCAGTACATAACTTACTTTCAGCAAGCACTGACTAGAATTAGGGATGCTTTCATGTTTATCTGCCTTCATCTGCTTTAATTATTAATAAACTGAATTTATGCAAATCCTGAATGTGCACATATACTCCCAGCAGATTGACATGTATTTTGTGATGCAGTTTAACGTGCCTTGTGGTATGTAACATTTACCTTGCCATTTTGGTGGATTTAGTTTGAAAGCACTTTACAGTGCTGGACTGGCAATAAAATCTTTCCTGTTAGAGAGATTAAGCACTGCCATTGGAAAACTGCAGATCAATTAAATGTCCATATTTTTTAAATAACTAACTAAATGCAGTTCACTGACTGTTTAGCATTAGCTAACTCTAACAGATGAGATAGAGGTTATTGCTGTTACATGCTATAGGATGCACAAATCATTAAAGCTATTAGGTTGTGTACTTGAACAAAACAACAGTTTAAGACAAAATGAGAGAACAGATGTAAAATTTCAGGGGGCAGAGGCTTATTATCATTTAAAGAATTACCGTGACAAACCGTTTGTTTTGTTTTGACAGGGTGATAAAAGTGCCCTTGTTGCATTTTGACCAAAGCATATATCAGCCATTAAGTTAAAACCCCTGAGAAAAAGGGTTTGTAATATGTCACTTTTAAGTCTTAAAGTGCATGTGCAATGATTTGGCGAGGTAATTCACTGCAGCCTCTTTGAAATAAAATGTTTTTGTAGTCATTGATTACAAAATGTATACAATTTAATAAAAGATAGTTACTTTTACTGTTATGCTTACACTTATGTGAACAGGAAGCAGGTCTTTGCAGCCAGTAAGGGCGTGCTCTCAGGAGCTATCACATTTCACGCAAAAAAGGGGATTAATACATGTATACATGCATATTGACTAATACTAGTGGTACTATGTATTGATGGATATGTATAGAAGCATGAATTGCACAGGGATGGTGAATATAACAACAAAACATACACTTTAATATAAATACAGGGTGTGGGGGTGAAAAACTAAAAGCTAACATCAGAGATAGCGAATTACAGAAATGAGTGGCCTTTAACTGGCAAACTGAGAAGCTGTGTGGAGGCTTAAAATACGGGAATCCCTAAAGAGCAAGGATGAAAACGCCCAAGCGCTAATAGTAACTCTCAAAAACAGAGTAGATAATGAATACAGCAAAAAAAACTTGTGTTGCCACTGTAAACAGGGCTGATGTCACTAAACAGGATAATGCTCAAAGTGTGTCAAAAATAGAGAGCCAGTGACACAGAAATCTGACCTTAACGACAATTAATTTACCTCAGACCTTTCCGATCTTATGCTAGTGTGATTAGGGCCTCATTTTCATTTCTATGATGGCAGTATTAATGCAGAACAGTACACTGTAAAAGCTTAGAGCAAGATATTCTGCCTTCAGTAAGTCCTCTTTTTTATGAACATCCATGAATTTTTTAACAAAACAATGCAAAACCACATGATGCACACATTACAAAGGCATGGCTATTCACAACTCAAAGCTGATTGCTTAATGAACCTTAATTTCTTATCTAATCTCATAGGTTTAGCAGACATACGACCATGCCGTAGACATCCATGATTCACTAAGTGTGTCTTACCTGTTTTCTGTTTTTGATTAATTAACAATATATACAATTTGCTAAACATTTAATTGCTGCACAGAACACACTTGTATTTAAGTCTCATTCATATATATATATATATATATACTGTAGGTTCTGTCACTCTGATCTTGGATCTACCATCCAAGCTCCATATATCATATATCTAACTTATAATAAATCTAAAGTATTTTATTTATTTAAATACAAAGTATTTGTGTGCCAAAACATCTTGTGTTAAAGATGAATTAGTGAGTGCATTCATTACTCTTAAAAATATCCCTTGTCATATATGGTTCCGCAACTCTTGCATATTATAGATTGCATCGCACGTATCTTCAGTAGCCCCTGAGATTAGACAAACCTATGCTTTATTATAAACTGAAGTAATAAGCAGTGGATTCTGAATTGTTTTTCATTAGAATGCATTTTGGGAATCTATTGCAAAATATATTTCACTTATTTTTCTGAATTGTTTTATTCTCTCTAGTATAGGAGCTTTACTGAGCAAGATTTGAGTGCAACACTGAGAACTTGTTGCTGAGTAAAAACAAACCCACTTCTTAAATAAAAAAAGCACAGTAACTTAATAGTGTTTTTCTCTCTAATGGAAGACTACAGGGGTGATTACAGCCAGATCTTGGTTATGTCTGTATACAATTATAAACTCATTTGTTGTTGCACAATTTTATGTTTACAGCTTACAGGTTACAGGACATGTCCTTCTCATGTCTATGTGAATTTAATATTGGTGCTCCGGTTTCCTCCTACAATCCAAGAGCATTCTTTAGATTAACTGATTACACTAAAGTGACCCTAGTATGAGTGTGTATGACTGTATGTTCCCTATGATGGATTTAGCACAATGTCTAGAGTTTTCCTGTCTTGCACCCTGTACTGCTGGCTGGGTACCCTCTCTCCCACAACCCTGTCCAGGATTACACAAAGAAAAAAAAGTGAGTAAGTGTACAAACTTTGTAAATAGTATTGTTTTTAACAAACCTGAAACAATTATTAAACAATGGACCTCTGTATTCTATGTTGTCATTCTGGGAATGTATGCCACATTCTCATACAAGTCTATTAATTGTTTGACTGATTGGGCAAATGAATCTCAAAGCCCAGAACCT
>JAUZSU010200660.1:0-11636 GCA_034780255.1 Parotocinclus maculicauda
AGCCACTGCTTGGTCTGTGAGCAAAGCCCTTAATCCACAATTGCTTGGATTGTAATACTGTATTATTTTAATATTGGATAAGGGAGTCTGCTAAATGACGTAAATGAAAATGTATTCCCCAACCCTACAATATGTTATATGAAAAGACTAGATACTGCTTTTCTAGGAAAGGGAGTTTATATAAGGTATAAAATTAATTATTGTGAAACTAGTGAGAGATTCTGTACATTGTATAGTTAAGAGTTGCTTGGTACACCTTAGAAAGAGTGGAAACCTGTGCCACCACCTGCTGTGCATTGCAGAACCTGTTCGTCTGTGAGTGGAAATAGATAAAACGCTGTGCACGTCAAACTGTGGAACAAAAGTCCTCGTACTATTCCATCACAGCGGGTGTACACAGACGTACACAAATGCAGCACTGTTTAAGGAACAAAGTTATTATTATTATTATTTTTTTTACATTTTTCTAGCTTTGAAAGTTAGAAGAAAAGATTTCAGCCTTTTCCCAAGTCATGCCAGATACAAGGTAGACAAGGTAAACCGTGGGCTGCATACGCAACAGCTTTATCAAAGTAAAACATGCAAAAAACTCTCTTTTCATATCTCCGTACAAATTGTGACCTGAATCTGCCGACACTGGATAAGCATGCAAGCAATTCCCCTCCTGGAATGAGATAAAGACCAGCATCTTTTCAACAATAGATACTTTTATTTAAAATATTTTGTTACAAGGTATTATAGTACATGAAACTTACTCAAACTCAATCTTTTATTTTACTGGTTAGTCTATTTGCATATATTATATATAAAACTATCACTTTCAGTGGTGGCTGTTAATTATCAATGTTAACCTCTATGAAATCAGTACTCAACCTTTCACCTTCACTCAAATTTAATCTTCTCCAAACCAAGGTGTAAAACAGCCCATCATAAAAAGGCTTTATTATTCGTGATTTAGCAGGAAAATAATAAATTAACAATTCAGAAGCTACAGAATGCTTTGTCAAAAGGACACACAGACGGCATACGACAAGAAAACTGAACAAGGTCAAACGCAATTTTGATACAAATGTCACACGATAACTTAATAATTAGCAAGATGTTCTCTATAACAGCCCCCTGTGGAGTGAAGCTAGTGAGTACTGGGAAAGGAAATAGCTTGCCTTGCAAACACACTGATACATTCATATTCCTCACAGACGAATATTTCGAACAAGAGAGAAACACTGACCACAGAAAAGGACTAGTTTGAGCTGAGCTGCTTATTAGCCAAGTAGCTGCACAACTTATGGAACTTATTACACTTCAAAAAGCATCCCCTATGTAACTCTTGGGGGTGGGGGAGGGGGGAAATGAGGGGGGCAAATAAACAACAACAACAACAACAAAAAACAATACAACAGTCACAATGTGAAACACAGGATTACTTTTTACAAAACTGGACAGTTTACTGTGGAATGTAGGCTGCTCTATAATATACACTTTTTGTTATTACACAAAGAACAATAAAATTGTTGATTATGCTGCTTGCTGGAAATGTATGGACAAATGTACAGAGACGCAAAGTAGTTTTGTAATGATGAGCTGGATCAGACTAATTTCTGTATTAGCCCTCTAATTACCAGTCATCACTATGGAGCAAACGTGTACACTGACCCAATTACAGCCTTTCACACCCACAACCATCCGCTGGGGAGGACATAGAGGGAAGTACATATAGCTACACGCATTGAGGAATTTAAATACATCTATAACAAATCAACTGCAGTCATCTAAAGAATATGGCATAAGTCAGTAAGGAACAGGTAGAGAAATCACGCATCGCATATCTAAATTTGGTTCTTTCTATTAGTCCTCTCTCATTACCTCTTCTTAACGAGGTTAATAGGCGGCAAGCAATAATATGCTGTCTGGTCTTCTGAACCCACAGAGTGCCACTATTCTGAAGAGTCTCCAAGATCCCTCTTTACGGCTCCACATACGTCCACTAATGTATATGCATGCATACACATCACGCACTCACTTACTGGTACTGCTTTGAAACGCAACATTGTTTTATCTTCCTTCCTACTACAGCTGAGCCATTACTGTGTAGCAATGCTGCCGCCTATTGGAAGACTATGGACCTGTCCTGGCACTCACCATTTTCAACACTAATACTAGAGCTTTTTTTGTATTTTTCAAAGTTAATGGAGGAAATATGTTCCCTGCTCCACATAGACCATTTATTGTAGCCTTTCTATTCAATCTCGTTTCTGTTTCAGAGGTCTCTGGGCTCTTTATTTAGATCTGAAAAGAAAAACTAACCTCTACTGAAATATAAGCTTCAGGTATAGTGCAATTGAACCATATTAGATTATAAACTTCTGTTAAGCTCTCTTAAATAAATGGTTAGGACCATATTGAAGGACAAACCTCAAAGCAAGCCACAAATGCTTTCTTGAGCTGTAACGCTTTCAGACAATTTATTTAGTAAGCGACTCACGGAGCCTGCTTAAATTTATAAATCCATTCGACCTGCCAGATTAAAAAAAAAAGAAAGAAAGAAGCAAGTGCTAAATGCAAACCTGCTGGCTCTAAACAGTCACAGTGATAAAGTGACATCAGGGCCTAATCAAAAAGCAGTTGCTGGCCACTGTGCTGTGAAGACGATGAATGGTGACAACAAACCTCTTCTTCTAGGAAATGACATTTTGTGCTGGGGTAGCAGCCAGCCGATGGCAAAATATGAGGCATTTTCCAGTGGTGCTGAATTTTCATTCCGGTTGTGCATGATGTGCATTTATGAGGTGATGCGTGTTGACCTCAACCACCGATACTTTTCTGCTCTGGCCATCTGTAGCAAATACACTAGCTTAGCTACCAATGTGTTACCAGAAAAAAGAAGGGCCTTCAAAGTTGTCAAGGAGACAGGACAAGCAACAGCTCAAAAGTGTGTATTTGAAGAAGAAAATGGTTATGCTGTTGTGTCAGTGCTGCACTGGTAAAATGGTTATTAAGATTTTTTGTTCTATTAAGATGGTCCAGGTTGGTATATGCTGATGTTCAAAGATGTTTTCCTATGAGGTGGCTATTTCGCTTCCTAAGTGACACCATCCCTGCTGTTGTTCCAAAGGTGAAAGATATTCTATAATGAAAACATGATAAACAAACAACTTTATTAATCAATAAATAAAGTTGCTGTGTCTTTATCAATAAATGTCAATTGATAGTATGCTTTGTAGGATTTAAGATTAATAAAAAATGTGGCAGCAGTTATGCACTTGTATTTCTGAATATGCTGAGTGACCATTTTAATAAAGCACCCATCATGTCTTGGACCTCATTTGGCTAAAATCATTTTTGCAGAATTACTGAATCTTGCAGACAGGAGAGCTTCTTGCAGTTGGCGCAAAAGAGACGGAGGTATTAACAGCCTGTTCTACCTCGTTGCAGAGATGCTCTAAAAATTTAGCTATTAGAACTCTGAAGGTCAAGAGGGCAAGGAACACTTACTGTCATGTGCCAATGGCCAATGCATGATTATATGACTGAGGTATTAACTTGGTTGCCCAAAGTTCTTAGGTAATTTCTATCAACAAAATTACCTTCTTAAAGTATTGGAGGTGTGCCAATAACATCCCCTACACCATCATTCCCCTCTACCAGCCTGTAATGTTGACAGCTGATATGAAGGGTTTGTGGCTTCATGCTCCTCATCCCCAATTCTGACCCTCCCCTCAGCGTGATGAAATAGAAACCTGAATTAATCTGATCAGCCAGGATTTATCCATTGTTTAGTAATCTAATTTTAATCACCCTTTTCTTCTTGACTTTCTGTCTCCCATTGACAGCAATGGCACTTGAACTGGTTGTCTGCAGTTACTGCCCAACCCTGCTAGGACCTGTGCATTCAGATGCTTTAATTGAAGCACCAGCATTGTATTCAACTGCAGTTTGTTTCACTGTGCACTACCTGCAAGTCTGGTTCTTGGCATCTTCCTCTGATCACATTTGTTGTCAAGTTTCTTACTTCCAGAGGATCCCATTTGGCAAGGTTTTTCCTCAATCACACCACTCGCCACACTGGTGCACGAGAAAACCCTACAATGCTGGCAGTTTTTAAAAAAAATTGGCCCTGGCTGGCACCAATGACCTTGCCTCGATCAAAATCGCTTAGATTGCTAAATTTTTTCGAATGTGAATTCACACAAACTGATCCACAGAAAGCTTGCTTACATGATTTTATGCTGCCCTCTGGGGTCAAGTGTGTAATATCCATACAGGGAAGCTCTATTTACGAAATTAAGTGTCTATAGTGCCTACAAATATTGGCCACTTGTACATAGTAATTCACTTTTATGCCCTGACCTACATGTCAATTACATTACATAAAAATATCATGGATGTACAATGTCACTTGCAAACCTTACCATTACTACTGCAGTTCTTGTTGTCCTTGTCTGAGGCTTCATCTTCCACCTTTGCCATTTCAGAAAAAAAATAAATGTTTTAAAAAAAAAAAGTCCACCACAGCATTAAAAAGTAAAATTACAGGCATACTGTATCACTTAGACTTGCCTCTTTTCTCCATTTGAGCTCATAGAAAATCCTCTCAAAGCATTCATGCATGTAGTTAAACTAAGGGTGAAAAAGAGAAAAGCAGTTAATGACTGGAGATGTGGCCTGAGAACGAATTTAGTCACAAGAAATTATATTGTATGTATTGTATTGTAACATGTATCTGTTCTGCACTGATTGAAAGGAAAATCCTATACTGATGGGAACATGATTGTGATGGGGTACTCCTGGACCCCTGCATAAGGTGCCACAGACACAACCCCCATGCCTGTATGTGCATATGTCCTGAAAAGCAGAGGTTAGGTACATGTACAAATAAGCCTTAATCTCCCGACACCAGACCAGAACTTATCCTGTGTTAGGCCCTTCCTTGGCCCCTATCCTGTATCAGACCATTCTTGAAACTCCAGTCAAGAGTCACTATGGGCAGTATTTGAAATGTTAGAGAGCTAGTTTATCATGCTGAACCTCACAGATTCATATCCCAAATTGACTAGGCAAGGTTTGTGTTTCAAGGTGACAAATGACCTTGCCATTTCCATTGTCTACTACTGGGACAGACAAAGAGGGTTTGGGTCTGGGAAGGATCAAACGGGCTCAGCATTTACATTTACAGCATTTAACAGATGCCCTTATAAAGAGCGACTTATGATAATGATACAGTCTTACAATTTAAGCAATGGTGGGTTAAGGGCCTTGCTTAAGGACCCAGCTATGGCAGCTTGTCAGAGGTGGGATTTGAACCCTGAACCATCAGGTCCAGAGTCCAGTAACAACCACCAAGCTACCGCCTACTGCACCACATAGCATGTGGTATGGCAATACTTTTTAAGATTATTAATCTACTTAAGTTATAGATTACCTTGCCAGATATATTAGCTGTTGACATACATTACATGCAACAGTGATACAGAGTTGTATTCAATACATGCGGCACCAGCCAAGTTGTAGCTTCTCCCCCATGATGCATCTTTGTAACACAGCTTATAAGAATTGTCTCGAATGCTTTAGTTTATGCAGACTTCTCGGTTCCCTGTGCTCTACTGAAATACCTACTCAAATGTGTTTAAATACAACAGGAAACACATGGTTCTCTCACAAACAGATACATGTGTTTCTTACTCAATTTACATTTACATTTATGTCATTTAGCAGACGCCCTTATCCAGAGCGACTTACAACTTATACAGTCTTACAAATCAAGCAATTGTGGGTTAAGGCCTTGCTTAAGGACCCAACTGTGGCAGCTTGGCACCTGGACCTTCTGGTCCACAGTCCAGTGTCTGACCCACTAGGCCACCACAGTCCCACAGACTCAATGAGTGTGAGGGTGAGTAAACATAGAGCAAATCAATAAATAGCAAAAGCAAAAGACTGTCAGTGCTATTAAATCAATGTATGGGACAGACTACAGTATTTTGGCTACAGTACAGTACGGTATCCTATATCACATTGTCAAGTATGGTATATAATACAGTATTCAAAAAATATTCAGACTAAATTATGACACACAACTGTATTTTAGCACAAAAAAAAAAAAAAAAAATAAATAAATAAATAAATAAATATATATATATATATATATAGTTAAAGGCACTTACATAAGGAGTAAAGATTTTCACCCAGCGTGGTTTTTTCTCCCCTCTAACATATTCAAAGCAGAATGCCATGCCCTCCTCATCTGTGTCCCACCTCTTCATCTCAGACCACTCGAAAGCAATAACCTGATTCTGGGCAAATAAAAACAATGTTATGTACAGGAAACTTTATAATAATTATTATTATGATTTTAACAGACTAATTTTAAAAGTTAAACAGCAGGTGTTTTTCCATTTAGTTTTTCAGCAGATCAGCAGTCTTGCATAACCAATTGTGTTCCAGTCACATAATTGCACAGTGCAAACATATAAACACAAACAGCAGAGTGCTTTCATTAATGTTAATTTATAATTTGGTTTGTGTATGTACGAAGCTTCGAACAATGAAGTTGTTAAAGTTTAGCAAAAATGTTTGTCTGTATCCTGTAATTTATTAATCTCAGACAGGAAAAAAATCTGAATTGGTCAAAAACTATTGAGCTCCCATAAAAAACAAAACAAACAAACAGTATCAGTCCATCATACTTGGGTCGGGGGGCACACATACCTCCAGGGTACCATCTTCGGTGCAAGCATGCAGTTTGAAGTGCTGAATGCTGATAGCGGCGATTACGTGACCTTTTCTGCGTGAATCACATGTACAGTGGGGGAATGTAACCTCATTATAGCCATCACATGTGCGCAGCAAACTTAGATACTGAAAGAGAAATATGAAAAAGAAAACAATGGTGTATTACAAATCAACTACACTTGATTTAACAGATTTGACACTCAGATTTACAAGACAGAAATGTCAGGCTGTTGAAAATGCACTTCAAACAACAGGCAACAAAGGTTAATGCAGTCCAACAATGCCAAGTAGTAGAGTTGCAAAAGCTGATTACCGTTGCCATCTTTCTCTGCTCTGCCAGCTTCTGTAGCTGGTAAGACTTATCCTCTGCTTTGACCATTCCTTTCTTCAAATCATCCTGTGCCTGACAGAAAATGATAGGAAGAAAATTCAGGAAGAGAACTCAGTCCCTGAGAGGTTTGCAGTGCAAATTTTTGGCTGGAGTTTCTTAAAGAGCCTCATAGTTCATTCATCATAAAAACATAATTTGTGTGTGCACTGCACTAGGCAGTTATTTTCTGATGCGCATACAAACTTGAATATAACGTGTAACTTTTTATTCTGCCATGCTTTTAATAATTTTATTTTTTATTTTACTTTTATGTCTTATCATATCTAAACACAAGGTTGACTTAATTAGTCTTACTGAACAAAACTAGTGTAGCACCCTGCAAGCCTTAATATTTATGGAAAACACTGATGTAGTTGTCTAGCCAT
The DNA here is from genome assembly GCA_034780255.1 of Parotocinclus maculicauda. NCBI lineage: Eukaryota > Metazoa > Chordata > Actinopteri > Siluriformes > Loricariidae > Parotocinclus > Parotocinclus maculicauda. Next base: position 7,486 of record JAUZSU010200660.1, read on the forward strand.
AGCTGTTAAAATTTCTGATAGTGCACAGAATTAGATTGTGTGGGAATAAAAACAATGATCAGCTACGCATGAAACTAAGAGTCGAATGAGGTCACAAGTTAAACCACATGGACACAGGGGGAACATACAAACTCCATGTTGGGATTGAACCAGGGTCTCTGGAGCTGTGAAGCAACTGCACTAACAACATGAGCACTCAGGTGTTTAAATACATCTCACTATGGTGAAAGTAGGCAGCAAGGGAACTCAATAGATATCGAGAGTATATATTAAGAAATAACTGATGATATCAGATGAAATGGATCTGACCTGGTGGAAGCAGTAATATAAAGCCAATGGGTTTTCCCGCAGCAACTCTTGCTCCTCTGTGCTGAAGAGCCATTTGCGTAGAGTCAGGCAGGTCCCTGGCACAGCTGAAGTGTAGTTCTGTACATACAGCTTGTGTGGAAACTCACTGGGGGATAACTTACGAACTGACAGAGGCCAAAGAGAGAGATCAGAAATAATCAGGCAAGGTTATTCTATTGTAGCCTTTATCCAATATTAATCTGAACAAATACTGAATGGAATTGTACACTCAAAAGACAAGCATCAGAGTTTCATTTATGCTAGTGTCATCATGAAGATTGTCTGTGTTTAGTGCTGTTGTAATTTTCCAAAGACTGACAGATATGATGGCAAAACTAGACTTTTAAGGTGGTCACCTAACATATCTGCAAACAAAAAAGTGTTTACTAAACTTTGTCATAAAGACTTTTTACAAGAAAAGTGGGTCATAAATTTCACACATACTGTGATTCATGCATTTATTTATGATTACCTTACTATATTGTTACATAATGTATACATATTTATAAAAACAGATACAAAAGAAAAATAAAATATATATTACGCACTAATTTTAAAAGGTATATCAAGCAATCTAGAGCTTGGGCACAATGTATATAGAACTCTGTTGTTTTCAACCATATAAATTGCACTTTAAAAGTAAAATGTTAAACTATTTCAGTCTTGGACTGATTTTATGTCCAAAATCATATGTGGGACTGGTCTGTATGTAACTGGCAAATAGCTAATACAATAAGGCTATATATTTTTAAAACAAAGCAAGTTTATATACAAAATGATGCATTATTTTTTAATGAGTATGTTATGTAGCTTTATTGATAATGTTGCTTCATCTATGGAGTTTTTAGACTAGTCATTTCAAATTTTAAACTGCACTCAAATCAAGGGTGGGCAATATGACAATATTATATCGTACTGTGATATATTTTGTTATTGTGTTATACAGTATGTTTTTTGAGAATATGAAGGATACTGTCAGAGCACTTTCAGTAACACAGATTTCAGTACCATATACCTGTATGAAAGTGCCACACTGCGATTTAAAAGGGCAGATTAAATGCGATTTTTGTCTGCATTTGTCATCCTTACAAGTGATTTCTAAAACTGTGTCCCCAAACATTGGTTTTCAAAAAACATTTAAGGATAATGGAAGATTGACCCGCTCACCAAAGGAGTGGTTGATCACCTCAAAGAGGGCAAAGTAGCTGGCCATGACACTGTCCATTCCAACCTTCATTACTAGAGCCTTAAAGAGAAAACACACAGTCCTCTTCAGAACCATTGCCATTTTTGGTAAAGATGGACAAAAGGGTAGAATATTATAAAAATAAATGTGTTAATCTCACACTGAGAACAAAATCAGAACTTGACATTTATCATAATCTACACTCCTCATATCATATAATTAAATGATTCAAATGGTTCCATGAGCTGCATTAAGGTGTTTCTAAACATGACATGGCACTCCAAGGCATTTTAACAATCACAGGCAGTTCTACTCACTAATTTGGCTCACAATTACCCTGACAGACATACACAAAAATAGTTTACCATTTGCTGTAGGCATTACCTGATAGACTTGGTCCGTGGTGCTGTTCTTGCGTACCCTGACTGAAATGGTGGTTTTATCTGGCAGCGCTATTCGCAACTCCACTTCTGTTACACCATTATAATTCTGAAACACACAAACAGCAGTGCTCAAATTAATTCTAAATAGAATGATGCAAGAAAGTTTGTAAACCCTTCAGAATTCACAAAGCTCATCAAGAAAAGGTTACAAAATATCTATAGAGTGTGGACTCCATCACTCTAAGAGCAAGGCGTAATACTATATCAGGTCGTGATGTAACCCAGGATAGCTTATAAGCCACTAAAGGCCAGGACAGCTTGCCCTAGATGAATTCTGAATTGTAATAGCAAATTCTAAAGGAGCATATAAGGTCTGTCAGTGAACTGTCACAATGGCCCTAAGCAGTTTTGTTCTACCAAAGAATGGATATAACAATATAAAAGTTATATCCCAGAGTTCAAACTGTTTTATATGGAGACTGATGAACAGTTATTGAAAATGTTTAGTTGTAGATACTGCTACACAAGGCACTATAACATTCACCTTAAACAACAAATACAATATTTATGTATCATTGTTTTACAGTATTCATTATATCTACATCTAGTAGTCTTAGTTATGCAGAAACTCAGAACAGACTACAGGTTTGACACACCAATCATCATCACACACATCAACACTTAAACAAATAGTGTCACACACAATCACACTTACCTCATCTGACTCAGACAGGAAATCATGCATAATGTCACTCTCCCCGATAACCTTAACTGAGCAGACTGGGGACAAAAAAGCAGTACACACAAAACATAACAGATCAGTTCTTTCACACTGTAAACCACAGGTGCGACAGCAACAGGTCTCCAAGAAATCAAACAAAATCAGTATGCGCATTCTTTTCAACCTTGAAAATACTATCCTATACATTGTCCTACCGATATACCTCCTCTCCTTACCTCTTTCCAGGTATTCCTCCAGCCCTCTCCTACGGGCATCCAGCTGCTGTTCAGACATTGAGAAAGGCCATTTTCCAGGTAGCTTGGGGAATGAGTAGGTAGCAAACTCTCTTTTCAAGTTCTGATGCAGGATGGCAAACTCCCGATAGCGCTTTGAACACAACTGTCTGCCAGACACATAGACATTATAAACCTAAAAAAAAGGGGGGGGGGATACAGAAATACCAAAATGTCAATTGCTTTTAAAAACAAACATGCAAGTATACACAGTTCTGCTCATGGACTTACATATTCCTGGCTGACTTTGTAAGATTTTTGTTGTTATTTTTTATACAAATGTGAGTGATCATACAAAACACATTATTTTAAATAGTGATAATGCTCCATATTATTAACTCCTATTAATAAATTAATTAAATGATAAAGTTCCAAAGTTTGCACACACCCACTTCAGCATAAACAACCAGGTAGGCTAACACGATTAGGGGTGGCAAAACAAACAAGAATGGAGGAATTTAATTTAATTTAATTTCAGTCTTTTAGCTGAATAAGTCCAAAATGGCAGCTCTTTAGTAACAAGAATTGAGAAATTGAAACGGCTTGTAGAAGCATGTCATCCTGATACCAAAACCTTTTAATGGACTGAGAGAAATGGATGGATGTTTTTTTTCCCGCATTTGGTTTAAAGCAGTAGTAAAAATACAAAAGCAGGCAAAAAGTACATTTTGCATGACCTGTCCCATTTAAAACCATTTGATCCAGGTCTGGTCCACTATGCTTTACTGAAGTTAAATTCAACATAGTTGTCTTACAGTTGCAATCTATTCACTGACAACTTAATTCACTGACATTACATTGTCAAAAACAATGTTACATTCCTCATCTCCACAAATCTCCCCCTAAATAAATATAACATGCTCTGACTGTGATGTAAAACTCTGTTGAACACGATGTCCACCCACCCATGGCTACTCAATCAACACATAACATGAACTCTACCAAGCTGCTCTTAAGTTTTACCATATGGTAGGGAGATGCCCAAATGCAGGAAAATGCAATCCTGTAAATTATTTGGTTCTCTTGCTTGTTTCTCTCCCCAAAGTAGGTGTGAGATAATAAACTCTAAGGATTGCAAAGGTCATGCCAGAACCTTCACTTTCAGCAGCCACTGAAGTCAAGTTAGAAATTCCTAGTGAGCTCCATGTGCAGCTTTTGAGTGAACACATGCAAAAATTTCAATAGTTCTGCCATCAATTCTAAATATACTTATTTTCCTG
>JAUZSU010200671.1:0-11635 GCA_034780255.1 Parotocinclus maculicauda
TGTGTCTGTGTGTGTCTGTGTGTGTCTGTGTGTGTCTGTGTGTGTCTGTGTGTGTCTGTGTGTGTCTGTGTGTAAGCTTTAACTTTAAAAGAATGTGTGCCTGAATCTTATAAGGATTCTGCTTGAGACCGCCAGCCTTTCCACTTGACAAGCCACAACTCGTTAAGTTCCTGTACAATTTTTAGCTAAAGGAAGTGAAATCTGCAAGTTAGAAATTGTCATGCATTGTCTACTAAAGCTGCCTACAATAACCTTCAGAAATCCCTGCTTTGATCCTGACATTGGACCCCACTTGTTTGGTGTTGGCATGTCCTCCCCAGTGAGCGTTTAACTAGTGTCATTATAACTTTGCTTCTGTCATGAATAGGGTTAGGGTTGCCAAGTATAACAGAAAGTCACACTAAATACTTACCACTGTTTTGAATACTATACACAATTTCTGTTTTTGAGATTTGTTCTAATAAATAGAATTATATATGGTCATTAAACCACTGTCAAAACAATGGCATAAATAATGGTGGCCTAAGACTTTTGCACAATACTCTATATTCAATATTTAAGAGTGCACTGTAGCCTATTATTGTAACCAAACAAAAGTTTTCTCTCGAATCAGAGCAAAAATACACTATTTCATTTTAAGTATCCCCTAATTTTTGTGAGAAGTATATATTGATTTACATACAGATACTGTAGAAAAGGTGTGATAAATATCATGTGCAAGTCCCGCTCAAATCACCAAGGACAAATGTGTATGTGCTTCCACCAACACACTTCCACTGGTATGCAAGGCCTGACCCTGGCAACAATCTTCTCACACCTGATGCTATTTTTTAGCATGCTTTGCTTTTCTGGGCCTGTTGGGTGCTTAAGACTGTGGAATATTCCAGAGCAGAAGTGTTTTCAAGCATATTAAAGGTACAGAACTTAATTTGCCACCCTCTTATTGAATAGTAATAGAGATGTAAATTTTGTAACTTTTTGCAAAGAGATCCCCCTGGAACACACACGCATTGTTAATGGCCAGTAAAATGGCCACATAAGCGTAGGCTTGACTTTAAATTATTGCATTGATTTTAAAAAACAGAAATGCGCCATCCCAGAAATACTACAAACAAAGTAGTAAGTTATCAAAGTAGGATCATTTATTTCTTATGTATTTATTCTTATGGCAGGACAGCTAAAACATTAAACACTAAACACAGCAGTTCATTGGGAAATTAAATTATGTTCCCCATTCCTTTGCCAGAAAATAGTCTGGGCTTTACTTTACTTTTTAATTACTGTGTCTAGACTTGGCTGTCGGAGTTATTGCAAGTTTTCTTGCAGGTCTTCATTTGACTCTGTCTAGCCAAATTTGAATGCACACCGACAATGATATTTATTTATTAATGACAAATGCATAGCACCTTCTTCAGCATAGTGAGAAGTTTTTAGACTATGCTCCAGTAGTGATAATCATAACTCTGATTGGTCAGATTTCTTGTCAATTTAATACTCCTTATCAAACCCTTCAAAATATATGGCTCACAAAATATAGGGGATATTTTATAGGGTAGTTTTCAATTTTAAATATCCCCTAATTTTTGAGCAGTGTATAATATAAGAAGGGGCACACAAACACACAGACAGTAGCCATTCCAATGAGCAGATTTTTGATAGGTTTGTAGATATGCAGTCAGATATGCATCATAAAGCAAGGAAGGAAACGAAGAGTAGCGTTTTGGTTGGCAGTTTTTAATATTTATTTCATAAGTACAGGATCTGAATGTCAATATTATATAAACATTTTATCTACCACCAGATCAGACAGATTCTTTCTGCATGGCATTATAACTTCCTTTTCTTGAACTGAAACGGCTCAGATCCGTAAACATACTCTTGTCATTTCCACATTCAATATAATATAACAGTAATGCTTTGCTTGCTGGTCTGCCTTAGTTTTATTGCCTCTCTACAGGACATGCAATATCTTGCTTCTTGTCTGGTTCACAACCTGCTGAAGCTTTCTTATCTCATTAATTTAACAAAATCATTTTGTTGATATATTGAATATACTTGATGTATAATGGCTTGTCTCATGTGGCCGTCCCATGGCCGAAAGTGTTGGCACTATTTATTTATTTTTTCCACATTTTTTCCAAAAAAATATTGCAATTACACATCTTTTGTTATACCCGCTTTCCCTTTGTGTGCATTGGAATAACGGAGAAAAAAAAAGCCAAAATGTATACAATTTCACACAACTCAAAAAAAATTATTGCCACCCTCAACTTAATATTTGGTTGCACACCCTTTGGAAAAAATGGCTGTAGTCAATCGCTTGTTATAACCATCAACAAACACCACTCACTTTGCAAACGTCTCCAGGCCCCTGATATTTGAAGGGTGCCTTCTCCCAATAGCAATTTTAAGATCTCTCCTTAGGTGTTCAATAGACTTTAGATCCAGGCTCCTTTCTGACTACTTCAGAACTCTCCAGTGCTTTGTTTCATCCATTTCTGGGTGCTTTTTGAAGTATGTTTGGGGGATTGATGTATGCTGGAAGACCCATGGCCTAGGACACACACCCAGCTTTCTGACACTGGGCACCACATTATTCGGTTGTTCCAATACACACAATGGAAATAAACATGTGTATAATACAACATGTGTAATTGCAATACTTTTCTAGGAGAAATGCTTCATTTTCTGGAAAAAACATGGTCAACACTTTCGGCCATGACAGTGCACATCAAGTACAAATTGTCATGTAATTTTTAAGCCTCACTATTTTGCCTCTTTTTTCCTAGCTCCAGTGGCTTTTTTGTTTTATTTTTCCTTTTTATTGTCGGGGTCCAGATAAATTTCCATTGAAGTAACCCTACCTACTGCACGTGCGTGCGTGCGTGGAGAAAAGACTAACTGTATATTGTTTTGTTTAAAATAGACCTTACACCTAACACCATAAACAACTGTTACCATTATTACAGTATTTGCAGAGTCCTGTATCTTTTCTTTTAATCAGGTGATTTAACATTGTGTGACTTATCCTTCTGTCTGTTAAAAATCTCTTGTGTTGTGTTATAACTTTAAATCCTGTTCTGATTTGAAAATGCTGTTTTGCAAAACTAATCTGAGTACAACACACAAGTCAGTGCTTAAGAAATGCAATTTCCTACAGGTAGAATGTGTTCCTACAACCTTTGATTTGCACATTGAAGTAAATATAAAAATAATCTTTTTTAATTTAAAGCCAGTGTACACTGTAACATGTTAATCCACATTTTATCCACCATTGCCTGATAACGACATTCATATCATATTCGTATCTGTTGCTAAACTGTTGTGTAGTGAACTTAACCAGTGTTGAATGATGAGTCTGATGTCAAGGTTTGTTATTGGCTTTCTAAAGATATGGTAAATAGTTGGGGTTTTTTTTGTTAATGGAACATTGCAAATAATCCCCAAGAGCGTTGCCTTGGTGAGCCTGGAGTTGATTCCTCTCGTGTTTCTGAAGTTATTCTGGGTTACATTGTGTACATGCGATTAGCTGCGTCTCCTCACAACTCTAGAGACTGAACTGGACTGAATACTGAAATGTGTTAAATTCAGATTATTTTTATTGTTTTAACAAGCCTTAACGTTTGACATTTACTAGTGTTACAGTTGTACAGAAAAACTTACTAACATTCACTGAAATGTATTCTAGAATATGATTTGTGTCTGAATGGTCTTATGGTATCGGTAAGATTTAAAAAAAAAAACAAAAAAAAAAAAAAACATGTAAAACACACAATGTAAAAAGACATTTGTGAACACCTAAGTTTCACTGAATTTCACTGTTCTTAGAAGGCTTTCCACTAGATTTTGAATATAACTGTGAGACTGAGTACTTATGTTGCATAATAAGCTCAGGCACACACTAGGCATTTTAATTGATTAAGGAATTTGAGGTCAGAGCTCTATACAGGCCAACCACATTCTCCAATAAAGTCCTTAAACGTATCTTTATGGACTTTGAGAGGGACAGCGAGTTAAGGCACTGCATTTTTGGGAAGGTGAAAACCTATTCGTCATATTGAAAAGTCACCTAGGTGTTTCTCTGTGGAATTCTCATTACAAGGTGTGTCCTTCCACTTACTATGTTGTGTACGTCATGTTGGTTTTAATACAGGCATGGTCAATGGTAAACACTGTCTGCTCACAAAAATGATAAAACATGAAATGGACCTTAATTTTGGATGCAGGTAATATCATACAAAAATGTAAAGGCACTTGACCACCAATGGTCGCTTATGTAATTTCATTAAACCTGTGTAAACCGTTCTTGGGTATTGTGTACATAGTTCTAACGTTTATTATTATTATACATTTGCATTCATTTAAGGAGAGGAAACTGGTACTGGGTCTTTTATGTTTTACTAACCCTCTTGTTTAGCAACTGATAATTAAACTAATCACTTGTAATTCATGGTTGTGTGTTATTTACTTCCTTGTCGTCATCTGTCCTGGATTAGAGTCTATGATGTGTTACAGAGCTCCGATACCAGTTTACATCATCCTCTTACAACACCCAGCCTCTGATACCACACCTTTTGATTTGAGCGTAGTATGTTTTTAAATGCGAACATTACAGGGTGTTGGTCACCACTAAAACACTGCTTAGTCACTTTAGTACCGTTTGTCCATCTAGCTCTTTATACTGGTTGATTCTGTATGGAAGAGGATCTGGAAGCATTTAATATAAATTTGAAAAGTTGTTTAGTCACGCAAATGACATGCAAACTCTATGGTGATTGAGTAGTAAGTGATATATTCATGGGGATGAACAGAAGCATGTCAAACTTGACCAGAGTGCCACACATTGACTGTTCAGTAGGGCGTAGGGGTCAGTATGGTCACCCAAATCTGGCAAACAGCAATGGGTCATGGACAGGATCTGATTGTGGGATCCTCTTCATATTCTTACCCCAATATAACCCCTTATTTTTGTGAGCAGTGTAGAAAAGCACATGGTATTACAGTAACTTTGTAGTTGTTACTCTGACTGTTTTGGTAGTGCACCAACACCCTTTCAGTTTCACATCGAGTATTGTATGAAAATATACTGACCATATAGTGCTATTTTCTGTACAGGAAAATTTTAAATGACCAAAGAAAGAGTAATTGGACCGGAGTGGAGTGTTTATGAAACAAATGTTCAACCTCTGACCAAGTTAGGCGAAAGGTTAACATATATGATTAAGGAAATGTGATATAGGAAGAGGGATTAATACACAGGGCTGGGTCAGGGTCTCAAAAAGCATATGGAATTTTGGAATGGTATCTGATAATTGGTAAACATTCTAAGTAAAATGTCATTTTAAACTCTTTAGAAAGAATGACTAGTATTAAAATTAGATTGTAATTAAGTAACTTCAGTGGTTTTATTCACTTTCTCTTGTGCTGGTCAGCGTAGACGCATTGTTTGAGGAGCATCAAATTTCACACATTTTAATGTGTTTGGAATCATGAGATCTAAGGAATATATATCAGACAGGGCAACACCTAAACTATTAACATTTACAGAATTACTCAATGCCCTTATCCAGAGCGACTTAAAACTGATATATTCTTACAATTCAAGCAATTGTGGGTTAAGGGCCTTGCTTAAGGACCCAACTGTTGCAGCTTGACAGACCGCTTTAACCGCTAGGCAACCACAGTCCCTAAACACAAACTCGCCATGGAATAAATGACATAACTGGTTAAGCAGCCCCATAGTCTACAGGGTGCTGTGTGTTGTGTATTGTGACACACTCCTCTATTAACCAGTATTATACTTTTTGACTTCTGCTATAGTAGACATGTTGGTCCCACACTGCCAACTGGTAGTACCCAAAAAGTGAGATTACAGTTATGCTTTACAAGAAGTAGTTCTACCCAGAGCAACTTACAACAGATAAAGTCTTACAATCCAAGTTAAGACAGTTGCAGACGAGCCCAATAGTGGTCCATGGTCTTTATTGTTATTTAGGGTTTGGTCCTAGGACATTGGAATGTTAAGGTCTTCTCTACACTTATCCATTTCTCCACTCTTTCAGTACACAAACTACAACATCGGACTGTGTACTAACTGTGTAATATATCCCAGTGTAGATTTCCATACGAGTGTATGGATGTCTTGTTAATGCTTTAAATCTTATTGCCGCAATTAACAACACATTGACCAGGACTTCCCAGTCTTACATAAGTGTACAAATCAGCTAGCTTGTAAGTACAAGGTTAACTTACTCGTCAGTTAACTTCAGTGACAAAATAATAAACACACAAATAACTAAGCTCTTTACTAGTCAGGGCTGTGGTGATTTCAGAGAACACCGGGCATAGGCATACCTTGGATGCAGCACCAGACTCTTTTAAGGCTGGGCTTGGGACACAGTTGGTCCCATGACTGACCTCTCTCTCAGACACCTGACCTTGTCAAGACTGCACTGTCAGGACCCAAGCTAGAGTATTGGAGCCCTTCCCCTTGTCTTAGGAAGAAAATGTTATGTTGCACAAAGTCACCAGCTTTTTCCCCCCTCAAATCTCCCCGTATTGAGCTACTGACATAGCCACCTGTTTGTTAACCAGCTTGCTTTGAATTAGTTACACAACACCCACACAGGATTGATGTACAAAACTGTTGTACCAAAAAATATATATATATTTTTGTTATTATGTACAAATTACAGCACTCAGTGATTCCGTATTTGTAAGTAGTTCATACTTCTTTTGAGCTGTACACCGCTGTAATGGGTATTAAATCAACTGATAAATCTATTTAATAGAATATCAGGTGCACTCTGTCCCCTCCTATTCCTGATTATACCTATACAGTATTCAAAGTGTGCCATTGTTAGCTGTATCTGGGCAACAGTGATCAGAAGTTTGTTTGCTCCCTTTTCTGTGTCTGTTTGTAGGGAGGTGATTTTACCCACCATAATGGTACAGGAGGAAAGTCCATCTATGGCCCCAGATTTGCTGATGAAAACTTCAAGCTACAGCACACTGGTCCAGGTGATCATCTCTATTTCTACCTGTAACCACTGCTTAATGTCTGTTGTAACACTACTGAATCTGATACACAACTAATAATTAAATAAGATTTATATTACTAAATATATTTCTTGTCCAAGTGTACAAGTATATTTATTACCTGTTTTGGAAGAAAGTTTGTCAAAGTACAAAAATAAAAAAATATTCGTATAGCATCATACATAGCACTGATAACATCATAAATCATACCAATTGTCATTAACTTCGCAGTTACTAATAACAAAAATGCTACTGTTTTTTATGTTTAATTATTCATATCAGCATATGTTGAACCTGTAATGACCTGTTAAATATTGTATGTGTTGCAGGAATTCTGTCAATGGCCAACTCTGGACCAAACACAAATGGCTCCCAGTTCTTCATCTGCACTGTAAAGACAGAATGGTATGTTTCTTGTTTGAATGCGTGTTCACAGTTAAACAGAGATATGTTACACTGCTGGCACCAGGCCAAGCAGATTTGTATCCTAGGAAGCAGAAGACAATGGAATAAACCTTCAACCACAAAACCATTCAGGTCTGATTTTGAAGAGCACCAGAGGGTACAATTATATTTTAGCTAGGTTTACAAGAAAACGATTTTTGTTCAAGAGGAAAACCATCAGGACCGGGCTCCAGATACACTATTTGGAATAAAATCTGATCAGATATGTCATCATTCACTATATTCTGTCTTGATGGGTGTGCTGTCATCCAAGGCTACAAAGCCCCCATACGCAGCACTAAACGGTTTAAATCAGATGCTGAGGCTTTTATGGTAAGAAACAGTTGTAATAAATGTTAAAGTGAAGTCTAAGACGACACTCTCTACCCCATACCAGTCGAGGAAATAACTTTAGATTGAAAGGTTTAATTTTCTAGCACATTTCAGAAACTTGGTGGCCTAACACCTTTTTATGTTGGTTTTCCAACAATGTTTCAAAAAAGTACCTAATTGGAGTAATTGAAAAATTGAACGTAGGAGTAACACGTTGTGCAAGAATGATTGCAAAGTGATGGCTGGTGGTAGCCATCACTGTCTCTGCGTCCAAGTGGGTGCAGCTATGTAGGTTTTGTAGTGGTTTTTTTAAATTGTTTTTTTTTTAAAGAAAAACGTGGTAGAAAAGCAAAAGAAATTTTAACAATAATTTGGAAGAAGAGGCACACTGTGGAAAGGCACTTCTGTACGTATCACAAAAGCTTCCACGCTGACTACAGACCCACAAACAGCAGTCTGTTTTTCAGAGACCAGTGGAAAAAGTCCACAATTTAATTCAGTGTGACATGAATTTGAAGTGATATTTTGTAAATAAATTTGTACATATTTACAAAAATATCAGACATGTAATACTGACCTTTTTAAATGTTGACAGATTGGGATTAACAAAAATAATGTTGCATGTTTAAATACATCTGTGTTTTCTACTGTGGTAAATCGTTGTTAATGTTGAGCAAACAGTCTCTTTACCAATATTGATTATGATTAATAATAATAACAAAGTTGAAGAGTACAACTTTGTTATACAAAAAGTTTGTATAACAAGTAGACCTTTGTATTACTTGGCGCTCTTAAAGTAGCCCTCGGTTCCAAAAAGATTGGTGACCCCTGATTAACACTATGGCAAGGTATCAAGGGTACTATCTGGACCAAATCTAAAACTAAAGTAGTTACCTCTGCTGCACATGACTCATATATTAATCAGTAACCAAAAATATCACGAAATATGAAATAAATGCTTCTCAACATCAAATAGTTTGTCTATATTGCCTCAATATAATATTGCCTTTACTATTGTGTATATACTGCCACAATAAACAACTGTAAGCCACTGTAAGTCAATTCGGGTATGTCCAAGATTGTGATTGGTACTATAAGTACAGTGTCAGACACTGTCAGTGCCTGTCTGTCTGTCTGTGTCTGTTTGTCTGTCTGTGTCTGTGTGTCTGTCTGTGTGTCTGTCTCTCTCTGTGTCTGTCTCTCTCTCTCTCTCTCTCTCTCTGTCTCTCTCTGTGTCTGTCTCTCTCTCTCTCACATGCACACGCAGAGGGAGGGGGGAGGGGCTTCTCAGCTCCTTTAAAGTCATTTAATCAGAATTCGCATTAAAAAGAGGCCTAGCTGAGGAATTTTTTAATGGATCTTCACCATTTTACATTAAAACGATAAGTGAGGGTGGGTCTCGGGACAGGATAACATTAACCAGGTCTCAGACACAAGCCCTACCAGAAGCAACCGCGTTTTGGACCCAAGCCTGACCGGAACTGACCTGGACTCGAATCCGCGCCCAAACTCAACCGACCATGTCTGGCACATGACTTTGGCTAAGGATGGGTATTTTGGGGTATGTTTGGGTACCATTTCATCTTGAAATGCTCAAGACTTGGACCCGATGGAGACTGGGATCCAAAGCTGCAATCAGAACCGACAGCACCGATGCCACACACATCTGCAGTTCCTCCTGGAGCTGCATTTTCTAGTTCAAATTGAAACTAAATGACTCGTTTGCATGGGACACTAAAATGTACTACAAAACCAGGAATAGCAACCACTGGCTTTGACCTTCAGTTGAAAATTGTTATAGACATGGAACCATCATCAAAAAAGATACAACATTTTTACTCTCTACATACAAGCTGAATGTATATTAAATAATTAATCTTATACTTTGGAATACAATTACATTACAAATGTAGTTACTTGCCAGGCATGTTGAAAACCCCTTTTTTGTGGAGGTCCATTAGCACTACTGGAGGGTGGTGTCCACATGTAACACATGCAAATGTATAATCATGCTCAGTTAAGGCTTCAAAGTGTAAATAGGTATGAAGAAGCCTATTGTGGTCTGGAAGTTTTATTTCAGATGACTGCTCCATTGCCTCAAACACACGGGTTAAAGCATTGTGTGTCTGAAAAAGAAAGTAAAAAAGCCATGAAATATCAAATCTAAATAAGTACACATACAACAAAATATTAAAAATAAAAAAGTTTGATACATGGAGTGACGCCCTCAAATACATACAAAAATTCAAGCCCAAAATAATTCATCCACTCCTGATATCTATAGATCAGTCCACAAGAAGGACACTTTTTGCAGTATGTGGATACATCTAATACTGAAAAGGATAAAGAAGGTATTATCTATTATAAACAGTGGAAATCTTTAATTTAAGTACAGTCTTTAATGGGATATGCTTATACAAATCTTCGATTACACCAGTAAGTGTTACTATCTTGACATTATTGCTAATTAACATGGGCTCACTTAAAAGGACAAGGGATAAGATGTTTGGAGAACTCAGTTTCTCCAGGGTCACATACATTTATTGGCAAAGATGCAGGACACAAGGACAATGCCAAGAATTTGTTTGTGTGTCATCGGTAACAAAAACTCTCCCCAGCCTGTTGTAATAGGAAGGGTTTTTTTTATCAAAAACAGACACACATTGTTTTGCTGGATCTCCAATCTTTGCTAAAACAGCTAAAGGTGCTTGATTTTAAGCTGCTTCATTTTTCCACTGCTAGCACAAAATGTTTTTTCAGATTCTCCAAACCATCTTCCTTCAACCATTTCTGTTAAAACATTTTCATGAAGTTGAATCGGTTCTGGATAGGAGGAACAGTAATCCAGAGAACGTATATGAGCACACTGAAATGCTACAAGTCCACACCTTATAGCTATTTCAGTGGCAATGGAACAGTCATCAAGTTCACATTTAACTTCCTGTTGAAGGCCCCATGTCTTCTTCTTCACATGAACCAGAGTAGGGGGACCTTTAAAAGATTTTCATACAGCATGTGTCTTATTTATTTTGGGAGTCAATACACTGGCTTTCCAAATGATCTTTTAATGTTATGTCCGGTTTTGTAGACATATTCAGATTCAGAAAACTTTATTCATCCCCTAGGGGCAACTGAAGGAAATATGCCGTCTCTGCATGTGTCTTCGTACATTTTTAAGATTCAGAGCCAGGTTGCACTCAGGACAATGCACTACATTCTGATAATTCTGTATAAGTAAAGAAAGTCTGACTTTCTGTAGATCCGGGCATTTGCTGCTTTGGGGCCGGTGCAGGAACTTGCAGGGTGGAGGCAGATGAGGGCATTTACCTCGGGGTGCACATTACACAAGACCTTACATGGACACATCACATCAACAGCTTGGTGAAGAAGGGCCGACAACGTCTGTACCATCTCAGACACTTGAGAGACTTTAGACTTTCTAGTAAGGTCCTGAAGAATTTCTACACCTGCATCATAGAAAGTCTCCTCAGTGGGAACATCACAGCCTGGTTTGGGAACAGCACTGTGCAGGACAGAAGGCCTCTCCAGAGGGTGGTTATTACGACCCAGTCTAGGCTTAGGTCGCAACAGCGTGATTAAAGTAGGGATGCACCGATCCAACTTTTTCAGTTCCGATACCGATATATAAACTTTGCGTATCATTTGCGAATTAATAAACCATAAATCTTACCACGTTGAAAAGACTAAAAACTTCATGATTGACCTTTACTTTGTAAAAGTAACTTTGTTTTTAGAACACACCATTCAAAATAAATACTCTTTCCCTCTCTCCATGTTGTGTTTGTAGTAAACTCACCGG
>JAUZSU010200682.1:0-11635 GCA_034780255.1 Parotocinclus maculicauda
AGACGATGCTCTCCGTTTTCGCTAAAGTGTAAAAACTGATCTTCCTTTACACACCAACACACACGGTGTGTGCTTGTGCGTTCACCAGAACACATCTGATTAAACTCTACATGATATTTTATCATCTCTACTTTTGTTTTTATCTATTCCCCCCTAAAAATTAGGGGCTCAATTCCCCCGAAATATCTCCTAATTTTTTCTATACAATTATTAAATGAATAAAATCGTTTTAAAAAAAGTTCAATTCTTACACATTTCATAAAAGCTGATCAAGCGGTCGGCTTCCTCCTGGACTTTTGGTCTTCCCAAGTTTCCTTCCTTATAACATTTAGGGAGATTTTCCTTGCCACTGCTGCCCTAGGCGTAACCAGTTTGGGCTTTGGCTTAGATGTTAGAAAGTTGTAAAGCTGCTTTAAGACGATGTTCTGTGGTAAAAAAGCGCTATAGGAACCAATCTGACTCAGAGTTTCTGGAGAAAGTTTGCATTAAGGCACAACCAAACACTCACAAAAGGTAAAAAACACGTTTAAAACTTTAGAATTGTGGCTGAAATCTTAAATCTCAGGCTCTGGAGAAAAAAGACCCACCTGTGGCAGGTGATAAAGGGCGTGGCAGTAACTCTGTGGTCGTGCTACAGGTGCAGCTCGTCCCTCTGCTTCAGTCTCCTGGGAAGAACCATTTTTCAGATTGTAATATTTGAATATATGAAAAAAATAAATAATAATAAAAAAATGTTATTTTGGTATTTCTCGGATCCGCCGCAGCACCAATGGTTGAAATTAAAAAAAAAAAAAATAATAATTTTTTTTTTGCTTTTTCCCTCCTCTTCTGTTCATTTAATTTTTTTAAAGATTCACTTTAATTTAATACATTTTATTTTTTTATAATTTTTTTTTTTTATTTCTTCCTCCTTCCTTGTATTGATTCCACATCGTCCTCGAGTAATTGAAAAGTGCTAAAAAAATAAAGATTTATTTGTATTTTTTCTCCCTCCTCAGTAGATTCTTAAGTAGAAACATCCGAGGAACAAGAAATTAAAAAAGTCTGGCCTTATTTACTTTTATACAACCAAACCATCGGTTACCCAGGTTTCTTTTGTATAACGTGTAGGGATTTTTCTTGCCGCTGTCGCCCTTGGGTTGGTCAATGTGGGTTTAGGCTTCGATAAAAGAAGATCGAGTCTAAAGAATGTAAAGCTGCTTCGAGACAACGCTCCATTCCAACATCGAAAGAAAGAAAGGGGAGAGAATATCAAAGAAAGACAGAAAAGAAAGAGAAAGAAAAGAAGGAAGGAAAGAAAGACAGAAAAAAAGAAAAGAAGGAAAGAAAGAAAAAAAGATAAAGAAAGAAAGAAAGAAAAGAAGAATGAAAAAAAGAATGAAAGAAAGAAAGAAGGAAAGAAAGAAAAAAAGAGAAAGAAAGAAAAGAAGAATGAAAAAAAAAATGAAAGAAAGAAAGAAGGAAAGAAAGAAAAGAAGGAAGGAAAGAAAGACAGAAAAAAAGAAAAGAAGGAAAGAAAGAAAAAAGAGAAAGAAAGAAAGAAAAGAAGAATGAAAAAAAAATGAAAGAAGGAAAGAAAGAAAGACAGAAAAAAAGAAAGAAAGCAAGAAAAAAAGAGAAAGAAAGAAAGAAAGAAAAGAAGGAAAGAAAGAAAGACAGAAAATAAGAAAGGAAAGAAGGAAAGAAAGAAAAGAAGGAAAGAAAGAAAGAAAGAAAGAAAAAAAAGAGAAAGAAAGAAAGAAAGAAGGAAAGAAAGAAAGACAGAAAAAAGAAAGAAAGAAAAGAAGAATGAAAGAAAGAAAGAAAGAAAGAAGGAAAGAAAGAAAAAAAGAAAAGAAGGGAAGAAAAGAAGGAAAGAAAGAAAGAAAAAGAAAGAAAAGAAGAATAAAAACAAAACAATAGAAAGAAAGAAAGGTTAAAAAATATATAAAAAAAAAGAAAGTAAGAATGAAATAAAAAACAATAGAAAGAAAGGTTAAAATAATAGAGGAAAAAGAAAGAAAGAATTAATTAAATAAAGAAAAGTTAAAAAGTTTAGCGAAAAAAAAGAAAGAAAGAAATTTTATATATATATAAGGTATAGAGAAGGAAGATCATCCCTGCCTGTATTTTTTTTAAATTTATTTATTTATTTATTTATTTATCTGAAGCTCTTAATGTGAATCTTATACAAGTCTGAATCGTTAAAGTCGGAGTTTGTAGATCATGAGCAGCTCGGTCGGGTTTAAGATTAAGATCCGGACTCAACAGATCCATGACTGAAGCTCAGATCGGACGTGGACGGTGTTTAATGAAAGACGGCGAGTTTAAACACCGGCAAACGACGTGCTGGAGAAAATCAGAAAGAAAAGAAGGATCTGATGGAAGAGACGAAGCTGCTGATGCTGTATAATCGTCCTGTAATATTTCTGATCCCGAACATCAAAACCAGCTACAAGATCAGTCCCTTTATTTTTACTGACGGGACTAAATCTGATCTTCAGGGTCGTTACTCTTCATTAAGATGAAGGTGTAGTAATACCTAAAAGAGTTTGGGTCAGAGTGATATTATGGGGTAACTTTGTCACTCCCGGCTAATCAGATTGTGGGAACAGAACTAACTGTGGTAAAATATAATAATAATTCATAATAATTCACCGTGTTTTATTTAATGTTATATTAAACAATGTATAAATTATATACGTTATGAATAATAATATTATTTATTAATATATCGTGTAAAATAAATGATAGTGAAGGTAAAGTGAAATCGTTAATAATATGAATAAATAATAAAACATAGTAAGAACAAGAAGTGAAACAGATTGGGATACAAATATATACAAATTAAATAAGATCAAATAAAATAAGATCATATAAAACTATGTTGAAATATGTATAATAAAAAATAAACATTTATATAAAAAGAAAATGGTTAATAAATAATTAAATTAGAACACAAAAATATTTACTTCTATCATCCATCATCTAACAGCTAACAAAAAAAAAAAAAAAAAAAAAAAATAGCAAATACAGTCAGAGAATTCGGTAAGAAAAATATTAAAATGAAATAAAAAAATAAAAATCAATTAAATGTAAATAAAAAAAAAAAAATAGAGTAACTGCAGCAAATAAAATATATAACATAAATAAATAATAATAATTAATTGAAAATAAATAATAATACGAATGTATTAAATAGAAAAATAAAAATAACACTTATCTGCAAACAGAATAAAAAAAAATAAAAATAAAATAAGAGCCAATTACTCTGGGATAACAATGGACTAAAAATGGAACAAATAAGCAAAAATGCATTTAAACTAAATAAAAAATTTTAAAATAATAATAAAAAAATTAAACCTCTGTCACCTGGAGCAGAATAAATACTTAAGAAATAAATAATAAAACAATAGCTTGTTATAAGCGTATTAAAATGGACTAAATAATAATAAATAAATAAAAATAAGACAATACACACAAAAAGGGAATATTTGAAATATATAATATCCCATAATAAAATATCCCCTAACCTTTGTGAGCTGTATATAAAATAAAGTGAAATGAACTTAAATAAAATAAAAATAAACAACAAATAAAACATCTATAGCTTGTAGCAGAAAAAATAATAAATACAAAAAAAGATACAAATTAAATACTAAAAACAATTAGTGAATTAAATAAGGATAAAGCTATGAAATCTGTGATGTAATATTGTCGTTATTATATATAATTATTTATACACAGTGCATGGTATGAGGTCTATAATCAGGTTCAATTATGACGTCTTAAAGCTTAAGGTTAAGATGCTCATTAAATACTAGAATTCAAAGCCTCCGGTCTCTCGTTGCTTTATAAATAACGGCTCAATTTTAGGCTTCCAGAAGATTTATTTCAGTAGAATGACTGAATTTTTGCTAAACTCTCTGGCACAACTTTGAACAAGTGATGAGTAAAAGTGATTACTAGGTGAGAAAAACAATTGTAAGGGGGATCGTAGCTTATACAGTTCCTAACGTAATTATCGTCCTAAAGCAGGTTTAGCGTAGCATTTGTAGCATGCCTTAAAACGGTTCGTTTTCCCAAACACACAAAGATCACAAGTCCGAACAAAAATCAATAAATAAAACAGGTAATGATCAGTAAACAATCGACATGGCATGATGAAAATAAAGCGACGTATCAAAATGAGAGTCACTCACTGTAACGGCACATCAAGGAACAAAAAAATATCTAAATAGCCCCAAAAAAAAAGGAAATAAGTTACCGTACAGACAATAATTTACATTATGTACATCCAGCTTCGGTTAAATAAACTCGGTCACTGACCAGCGGCTCCTCAGCGTCCTTTTAGTCTCACGATCGGGCATAAAAGTGCCACTTTTGGAGAAGGTAGAGCCCTGTGGGACACCTTTTAGAGTCCCGGAGAAGAGTGGACCGATCAGAGGAGGCCATTGTCTAAAAAAAAGTTCGACCCTTTTGTTAGACGTCCATGCTTTGGAAAAAAAGTGTACGTTTGGGAGGGAAAAAAAAAGAACACGGAATGAATAAAAAAAAATACTAAATATTAAAGTTTTATCTGGTAACGAGGGGGGGAGAAAAGGAAAAATATTTTAGGTGTTTAACCCGAAAAAAAACATGATATTTTTTATTATGGTGTCTTAAAAAGTCCAAAGGGTAGGAGGAATAAAATATTCCAAAGGCGTCTCCCTGTCAGACTGTATAATCCCATTCTTATGCAGGTAAACACAAAAAGCAGAGACTCTCAGAGACTCCAGTAGTTTGGAAATGTGTAGCAGGCACTTAAGTCTGTCCCATTGCTCAGATGACTGTGTTAAGCGTGTACAAATTTTACCACGTGATCCCTTTTCGTTCCCGTTAGCCCAGGATGTCCAGGTAAGCCGGCGCCGCTTTTCCCATAGCGAATAAGATTTTTTGGATTTCCTTAATGTTGAGCCTTTGCTGTGGTTCCCTTTGCCAGCAGCCCAACATCACGTCGTACACCTCCTTAGGACACACGCGGGGGCGCTCTAGCACCCGGCCCTGCGTTATACACTCGATCACCTGCAGAGAAGAGTAGATAAGGGAAGATGAGGGAGGGGGTGAGTTACGCGGGATCGCTGGAGCATACCAATGCTCTGCTGACCCAAATAACTCCGCTTCAAACGTCCTCCTGGATCAAAAACGGGGCACCAGGAGCTTCGGGGCATGGGTTTCCATCCCAAAGTGTTAGGGTTCGCGCTTTTCGCGGCGGTGCGTTATTTTACCCCGATCCCTTAGTTTTCTGTTTCTGTTTCTCCCCACGTCATTTATGGCGTTTGTTTTCATTCATTGTTTTCATTTGGTCCTTTTTCGGACCCCGCCGCTCGTTTTCCCCGGCTGCTAATGGCGCCCGGGACTCGCGGCTGGTAGGGGCTGTACCCCGGACCCGCGGCTCGTGTGGCTCGCGTTTGGGGGGTCGCCCCTGAATCTTGGCTGCTGGATGCCGCTATAAGATCGCTAATGGCGCCGACCCCCGGATCCATGGTCGTACCTGGCCGTGTTTCGATCCTCGGCCGTAAAGGGCATCCCCCTGGATCCCCGGCTCTACAGCCGTCCTTATCTTTTCTAGTTTAGGCTGTTTTTGCCTTTTGTAGTTATTTGGGTTCGTTCCCGGTATATCGGCTCCATAGGTGCTGTTGCCTGGCCCCCGGCATCGAAGCCGTTTTGTGCGAAGCCCTTATAGTGGAACCGTTCGCGGACCCCTGGGGCCCTGTCGCCCTTGAACTTGACTCTTCGGCTCACAGTGGACCTTTAGCGCCCAGGCAGTTCGTGGACCCCTGGACCGTTTTGTGTGTGGGTCCCACGGCCACCACCGCGGGACTCTGGACTGTCGGCTAAAGCCCTCACCGGACTCGCCCCTATTCGCTGTCTGTCTGTGGATACTGCAACATGGGCTCCGGCTCCGTAGACCTGATAGGGATCCTGGGGATTTAGTGAGACCAGGAATGGTCTTACGAGATCTCCAGGATGCCCTATCGTAACACCAGAGTGGTGCAAAGCACACCGTCATTGACCTCTGGAGCGGTGGGAAAAGTGTTCTGTGGAGTAACGGGGTCATGTTTCTCTATCTGGCAGTCTGGTCAGTGTGGGAGAACATTACCAGCCTGACTGCATTGTGCCAACTGTACAGTTTGGTGGAGGAGGGATAATGTTATTGGGCCGTTGCTTTTTGCCCCTTGGGCAACTGCTTTAGGGAAGGCCCTTGTCTTTCCCTCAAATCAAGCTCCGTGCACCTCGGAGAAGAACAGAGATCGGTGTTTAATCGGTGTCTGACCTCACAAACGCTCTTCTGGATGAATTCCCACAGTCACAGTCCAAAATCTACACCGTGGAAAGCCTCGTCAGAAGAGTGGAAGCTGTAAATCCTCATGGGACAGCATTCCGAATTCTTTCCGTTGCTCTTTTCTGTCCTAAACCTCCGTTTCTCTACCCTCCCATCCATCCTCTCACCTTATCAACCTCGCTCTTTCACCCGCCTTCTTCTCCTGACCTTATGTACCTCTCACTTATCTTCCCTCTCTCTTTCTGTCCTTCCCTAACCTTATATACCACACACCCTGACACTTACCCACTGTCCTTCCCTAACCTTATATACCACACACCCTGATACTTACCCACTGTCCTTCCCTTAAGCGCCTCTCTACCACCCCAAAATCCATCCTGTACCCTCTGTCTTCTGTTCTTCTCTCTCTTTTGCCTCCATAACTCCATACTCTTACAAACATCTTTAGATATCCAAACTTGACCCTTACACCTCTTCATCACCCCATGTTCTACATTCCTTCTGTCCTTGCCTAACCTCTGTACCCTCTGGCCCTCCTCTCCAAACCCTGTACCCCTCTCCAGGACCCACCAAAACACACAGGGGCGGTGACTTTACCGGTAAAAATACGGAATGTTAAACACTTTCCGTTGCATTCCCGAGGCCTGCTATGACACATACAATAAATTCCACGGATAAAACATTTGTGGGGTTCTCTGGCAAAAGTGGGCGCCCCACACCAGGGCGGGCGCCAAGCCACGGCCGGGTGAAGCCGAAAAATTAATAGCCTTTCAAAAGTGAGATCTCCAGAATTGTTTCAAAGATCTCACCTGAAAAAAAAACCTTAAAAAATACTCTTGAACCTGAACCTTCCCCAGCTCAACACCCGCCCCGGGCGAGACCCTCCTGCCCCTGTTAAGTGCCCCCTTTGGTTCATTTAATGATTTAAAAAAGATACCAAACTGTTCCCCCCAAAATCGGAGGGATATTCCTTGTTTTTGAGACGGTCCTATTCAGAGAAAAACCCAAGAGGGACGAAAACAGACCCAGCTTTGAAGAACGTCCCACGTCCCTCAAGATACTGAACTCGGAGGAGGAAAAATAATTTGGTAAACATTAGTCAGAAGTGTTCGCCGTTTGATTTCGTCTCTCTGACAGGAGGAAGTCATGTGCACGACGGGCGACGCGTCCCTCATTAAGTTTGATTTGACTCGGAGTCTTTGTTTGTCTAACAGCCGGAGATGGCGGCACATAATTAGTCCGTTATCATCGTCAGCCTTAATGCATTCGACTCTTGCTTACAGGCGGAATCCAGATAAAAAGTTCTAATTCCAATGAACGTGACAAAAATATTAGACCGTTAGATCGTTCAGGTTCCATATCTGTGTGCCCCCTAGTGTGCCCCCCTAAACATCTGTAGTGACTGTACCACCAATCAGCTTTCTCATTTTTGCTGGGCGAGGCTCACTTCAGGTCCTTCCACAACGTTTCTGTTGGGACTTTGACTTGGCCTTTCGTTTTTTGTTTTTTTTTTACCATTCTTGGGTAAAACTTGTGTGCTTCTCATGGAATTCAGTTCACGGCCAGAGATTGTCCTTCAGAAATCATCGTTCCATAACGCTGCAGAACCACAAACCCCGATCCTACCACCACCATGTTTCACAGATTATCCTGGAATTTTTTTAAACCAAACAATTTATAGAGCAGTGACCTTCTCCTCGTGACCCTGCCCTATGCACCATCGTTATCCAGCGTTCTCCTGGAATTGGACACTAACGTTAGCCAAAGTGAGAGAGACCTTTAGTTGCTTAGAAGTTACTCTGGGTCCCATTGTGACCTTGCCTGTTACGCATTTCCTGGATTCCTTCGTTTGGTAATGGATTCGTGGATTTGTGGAGCTCTTTTTTTTTTTTTTTACCATGATACGCTTGTACAAACGTATGGTGAGAAGATTAGACTCTAAAAGGGTAACGTTGTTTTTACGCACCTCATTGTTGGCGAGCTGGAACCATGGCTGCTTGCCGTAGGTGAAGATCTCCCACAGGATGACGCCGAAGCTCCACACGTCGCTCTCGGTGGTGAATTTGCGGTACATGATGCTCTCTGGAGGCATCCAGCGAATGGGCAGCATGGTGTGACCTCCCACCTGGAGAACATGCAAAATATCATTGTTTACTTATAATTAGCATTAAGCTACCATGAGCACCTAATATAAGGTAATACAAGCTAATATAAGGACTGTGAAGCATAAAGTTTCATAGCTTACAGCTAGCTAATGGGCTAACAGTGTAATTTGATAGGATTCCTGAAGTACTTTTCGTTATATTTATACTAAATGCTACACAGTAAAGTATCAGGAAGTAACTCATGATGTTCTGGTGCTAGCTACTGTAAATAGCTATCCCTGAGCTAATTTGCATTGCGTTTATACATATTACTAGGTTGCATAAGCTAACTCAGGACTTTTGAGTAGATTTAGGAGTGTGTCAGTAGGTGTACTGCTAGCTAACAAGCTAATATGAGCTAACCTGACAGGATTTCTGAGAGGAATTTACTATTATAGTCAATATTTCAAAACTACCTTTCTGATAACATCACTGAGAAGAAATATAACTGCAAGCTAAAAGGCTAAAAGGCTAAATAAAGGCAAGATATTTAAGATGATAACTTTATTAACTGAAACTGCTGGCTAACAAGCTAACCTGACAGGATTTCTGAAAAGAGTTTTATGTAATAAGTAACATATCAAACCAGTCGTAACTAATTAGGAGTAATTAGGAGTACAGTATTTGTTCAGAAACGTTCATAACTAGTTAATGAGCTAATATAATGTAACCTATCAAGATTTCTGAGGTAATCTTTGTTTATATTTACAAAAAAGTTAACATACTAAGGTTTTATAAGCTAACTTAGCATTAGTTCTGAGGAAAGTTAAGTGTTAAGCTAATATAGTATAACCTGACAGAATTCCTGAGGTAATCTTTGTTTATATTTACACGTATTTCAACATAGTGAGGTTTAACAAGCTAACTTAGCAGGAGTTCTGAGAAGTTAAGCTAATATAATGTAACCTGACAGAATTCTTGAGGTAATCGTTGTTTATATTTACAAATAATTCAAACTAGTGAGGTATTATAAGCTAATTTAGCAGGAGTTCTGATAAGAGTTAAGGTAATGAGGTAAACTTTGTTTATATTTACACATAATTCAACATAGTAAGGTTTTATAAGCGAATCTAGCAGGAGTTCTGAGGCAAGTTAGGTGTTAAACTAATATAACATGACCTGACAGAATTCCTGAGGTAATCTTTGTTTATATTTACAAATAATTTAGCATAGTGAGGAATTATAAGCTAATTTAGCAGGAGTTCTGAGAAGAGTTAAGGTAATGAGGTGATTTTTGTTTATATGTACAAATTATTCAATATAGTGAGGTATTACAAGCTAACTTAGCAGACGTTCTGAGGAGAGTTAAGTGCTAAGCTAATATAGTATAACCTCACAGGATTCCTGAGGTAATCTTTGTTTATATTTACAAATAATTCAAAATAATGAGGTATTATAAGCTAATTTAGCAGGAGTTCTGATAAGAGTTAAGGTAATGAGGTGATCTTTGTTTATATGTACAAATTATTAAATATAGTGAGGTTTTATAAGCTAATCAAGCAGGAGTTCTTAGGAAAGTTAAGTGCTAAGCTAATATAACATAACCTGACAGAATTATTGAGGTAATATTTGTTTATATTTACAAATAATTAAACATAGTTGGGTTTTATAAGCTAATTTAGCAGGAGTTATGACTAAAGTTAAGCGTTAAGCTAATATAACATAACCTGACAGAATTATTGAGGTAATATTTGTTTATATTTACAAATAATTAAACACAGTAAGGTATTATAAGCTAATTTAGCAGGAGTTCTGAGGAGAGTTAAATGCTAAGCTAATATAACATAACCTGACAGGATTCCTGAGGTAATCTTTGTTTATATTTAGTAATAATACAACATAATGAGGAATTATAAGCTAATATAGCAGGAGTTCTGAGGAGAGTTAAATGCTAAGCTAATATAACATAACCTGACAGGATTCCTAAGGTGATTTTTAAACAGCATTCTAATCCTTCAGGGTGAAAGCGATTGATTTCTAAAATTTCCAAGGCGTCTATCGATAAAATATAAAATGATAGCCTGATAGCTAACAGGCTAATATGCTATAACCTGACAGGACTTGATGCTATACGTGTTTATAATTAGAAATACCAGGACTTTTCTCTTTTCTTTACGGCTAACCTGTACGTTTGATTTCTCTGCATCAGTCGTTGATGGATATGAAGCGTGGCTGCGGTGTGGTTACAGTCTGGATGTTAATAACGATGTGGGTTAATTGAACCTGCAACTCTCTATTCAAGTCATGAAATCATTCTGACAGCTGCTAAATCCTCGATTAGTGGAGCGTCTCCGAAATCACGTTTGATCCGCTGAGATCCGTAATTACATCTGTGTGTTGTTGTACGAGCTGCTGCAAGGTCGCTAAAGTAAACTTTGTGAGAGTAAAACCACCTAGCAAACCGGAACGTCTAAAGGACTTACATTTAACATTCAACATTTACAACTTTTAAATATAAAACATAACTATGCTAGCTTTACTAAGTTTATTTGTATTTTTATGATTATCTCTGGATGCTAAAAACTGTGAACGCAAACGGAAAAGATAAATAAAGTATTTTATAAACAAGTAGCAAAGACGACGGAAAGCAAAACAAAGCCAAACGTTCTAGAATAATCGAGAATAACAAACGAAGAATTTAAAGAATTTAAACGTAAGAATAAACGTAAAATACTGTAGAGCGATGAGAAGAAAAGCTCCGGATTTATTCTGATAGTTTAAAAGACATTATCGAAAGGTTTTTAAAGGTTTTAATTAGATTATGAATTATATGAAGTAAGATTTAAATTAAATAATAAAATAAAATAGATAATAGGGGTCCAGGTGGCTCAGCGCTCTGATTGGCTGGCTCATCGCCTCAGGTTTCAAGGTTGGGTGTTTTATGCAGAAAAGATTGGATGTGTCTGAGGGAGGGGAGAGAGGACAGGAGATCATACCCCATCTGTGGGCCATGTGATGGATTTGACTTTGATGGACATGTGATATACCTCACACACACACATGAACACACAACACACACACACACACACACACACACACACACACACACACACTCTCTCTCTCTCTCTTTCTCTCTCTCTGTTACCATCCTTGGCTGGGGACAGGTGTGCTCCAACTCCTCCATCTTGACCGGAGGCTCCAGAGACAAAGGCCCACAAATCCACCTGTCTCTGACTCAGCATCAGGG
>JAUZSU010200693.1:0-11635 GCA_034780255.1 Parotocinclus maculicauda
CTTTTTAGTTGTTCTATATTATTTCCCCATTATTATTATACAACGTGGGATATACTTATCCTGCATACTTGGGTCCTTAAATAAAAGATTACCACATCTCGTAACAGAATCCCTTAATTTTTGTGAGCCCTGTAGTTGCTGACAAGATGATGCCTGACTTCAAAATGTGTACAAGTCTGCTGTATCTTAGCCTTCCCAGTGTATCAACTACAGGTGTTTTGACACATTTGTAAGTCTCATAAGTCAGAGAAGGTGAATAATCTTGCTATATCTTTTCTTGCCACAGATGAAGAATGCGATAAATGCATTCCATCAAACCTACTAGAAATCTCCTTAGAGTTAAAGGACTATTTACCAAGAAAGACTATTTATTGTGATGCAGCTGAGTACTCTTGAGCAAACTATAAATGCTAAACTAAACTAAAAATAAAAGGACACATGCACTTTTTTTCTGTTTGTTGCTCAGAAACAAACGCTGATATAATAATCTTCAGTGATAATGTGGTTCTCAAACACAAGTAGTCTTTTTAAATTATGAAGTTATACAGTATATAAAGAATTGTGATACTTTCACTATCACTTTCAGTGTTACAGTTAGCTCATGCTCATCAATGGTCAATAGGTGTAATCAAGATTTATAGCTATATTCTTAATAATTTATTTGGGTTTCGGCAGCTGTTAAAATAAGAAATCGATTTCACTCTCATACAATTACAATTGTTTAGATACACACAGGGGCTGTGATGAGGGTCTGCTCTTTGTCTTGTTTGGGTATTTTTGGTATTTAGTTAAGAGGAATTTGTCTTTTATTGTGCAGTTTAAGGGCATTTAATAATGTCATGTAAACCTTTCATTATATGATTACATTATCCAAACATATTCCAATATCAGAACAACAAGCGTTGGCATATACTTTATATTGATCCAATATTGGAATTTTCACAGCAATCAATCATGTCTTAGAAATGCCACACATATTTTTCTCGATGTATTGTGCCGCTTACAGGGCTCCCTTGAGGATATGAGGGCATTATGTACATTTCTCTTTTAAACTGTTTTGGTTAAAATTCTTATAGACAAGCTTGATTAAAGTAAGGTCATGTTACTGAACAGACCATTCTATTCCTCTTCTTAGAGGAATAGCACAGCTTTGTTTCCAGCACAGCTTTGAGTTATGTCTGAAGCCATTATTCACATACTACCTGGAAAAAGTAATTTTTCCCCTTTTGCGGTTTCCTTAGATATTACAGTGAAAAGCTGTCATCTTTCCCATTGTTTACTGTTTGTTAAAAATTGTCACCCCTATTTAATATAATCATGTTTTTTGTCCTATGATCTGAAATAAAAACATATTAAAATATACTATTACTGGCAGGCACACCTTTATTAGGTACATCTATTCAATTCAATTCAATTCAATTCAACTTTATTTGTAAAGCGCTTTTTACAATTGACATTGTCACAAAGCTGCTTTACATTAATACATTAACAAGTGTCACAAATTGGATTCTGTTGTCCCTAATGAGCAAGCTAAATGGCGACAGTGGCAAGGAAACACTCCCTGGGATTAAGAGGAAGAAACCCTGAGAGATTAAGCACATCTCCAGCAGACCAGTCAAATCTGGTGCTGCTTATTCTCTTAACGGAAACCCAGGATAACCAGATTCTGCATGGTGTGCACAGAACAGCAAATTTGATGGACTTCATGTGGTTACCTGAGAGCATAATAGGGATGGTGCCATCTTGTGGGGTACTGTGGTGAGGACCCTCCTGTTGATGGAATGGGCCCTGATGGGAGAGGCTCGAAGGGTTAATGGACAATTATGCTTGATCGCAAAGGCATGGTCAATCAGATTGTCCTCAGCCCCCAGATTCAACAGGAATAACCAGGCCCCCTTTGAGCTGAAGAGCACCTGGGAGGAGGAGCTGGGTCAGAGATTTCATGGAGCCATCTGCACATGTGTAGCGGCTCTAGTTCACGTGCGGACAGATGCGAATGGAGTCCTGCCACAATTACTCTGCGTTGTGTTCGATTAAGAAAACCCGTGACCTTCAATGCTGGTACCAAACCGGGATTCGTTTATTGGTCTGGATGTACAAGAGAGAATTTAGTGAGATATAGCATCCAAGCCACGTGTCCGCCTGCATTAGCCTCTCTCTCCTTTAGCGCTCTCAGCCGACTCAATATATGTATTTATGACATTAACTTCACTGACACAGTAAATCACAGAATTCAGGAACAAAAATTAGAAATACATATGAAACATGTACAATACATCTTATTTAACATATGAATTTACCCTTACATTTAATATTTTTGACGAATACCCGTTTTAACACAGACTTTTTTATGTATTTTCATATAAAACATTTTCTTACTATTTAGAACTTGAAATTAAACAAAAACAGTAAAAACCCTTTTTAACTTATGAAGTGATTAAAAATATGCCTGGATGTACAAGAGAGAATTCAGTGAGATATAGCATCCAAGCCTCGTGTCTGCCTGCATTAGCCTCTATGTGACCACAAAATCACAGAAAACAAGGAAGGTGATTAGCATTGCATCTAGCATTGGCAGCTGTAGCTGGCTAACACTTCTCACACTTATACTAGAAAAATCCGGCAAAAATACAATACATCCATATCCAAAACATCCAGATTATAAAACTTAAAGACATTTTGCTTCATATTTTACCGTTTTTAACACTTTTTAACCCTGTATATAAGGTCTTTTAATCACTCTTTTGCCCTAATACCGAAGTTTTACTAACCTCTCTCCTTCAGCGCTCTCAGCCGACTGAGGAGGGGCTAGCAGTTGCATGAGATAGCTCCGCCAACAAGATGAAAACAGAGAAAAAAATATGCAATGAAATATAAATTATAAAAATAAAATATAAATAGTTTAAACCCATTTTCTGGTTGATACAACTAGAAAAATTCCAATCCCCAAAATAAGATTTTGCATGAAAAGCAACCAAACCAAATAACATCAGTTACACATGCGCCAGTACGGGTTTTCAGATCGGTGGGCGAAGTCCTGGAATTGGACAGATGCTGATTCCTGTTGAATGTGGCGTCCCTCGGAGGGTGGGTCTCCTTCACCAATTCCACCCTGGGACCCATGCAAGGCCCAATTGCATATGCTCAGGTGAGTCAGGGTCAGGAGAAGCGGCAGCAGTTTTTTCTGGAGGTGACACATTATGGAATCCTTTAGTGTGCGGCTGGCCTATCATCAGCAGCCCGGCAACAGGGGCGCCCATCCAGGCAAATTGCTAGCTTGGCTAGCCCCTGAAAATCCAGGGGGTTGGCTAGGACTGCCAACTCATCTGTCAGACTCTTGCTAAGACCCATGTGGAATGCACCCTTGAGCATGTCGTTCCACCCAGCACCTGAAGCTACTGTCCCAAACTCTGTGGTGTAGTCACTGACCAACCAGGAACCCTGTTGTAGGTTAAGGAGATGGTATGTTGCGTTTCCGGCAATGTCTGGATGGTTGAAGACCTCCCTGAACTGGCTAAGATCTCAGCGATGGTGCATGGGTTGGAGGACATACCGGTTCAGGCTGCCTCTGCCCATGCCAGTGCTTTGCATCGCAAAAGCCCAACGTATAGGCGATTTTGCTTGTGTCAGATTTGAACATGAGTGGCTTCTGGGAGAAGACCTGCTTGCATTGGTAGACAAACCCTCAGAACTTCCACAATTCACTGTTGAAGTGCTCGGGTGCGGCAATCCAGACTTTGTGGTTCAGGGACAGAGACTCTTTGGTGTCCTGCGGGCAGAAACTGCTGGAGTGCAGTGGGGTCGAGAAAAAAAGTCAAGTCCCTAGAAAGTTCCTAGGAAAAAAAGTAAATTCAAAAGTGTGAAAAATGAAAAATTAAATGGAAAAATTTTTCTGGTTTATAAAGCGATCAGCCCTATGATTTTGATTTAATTAAAGCCATTAGTATGTTAGATATGTTACTAGATATGCTTTCACCAGATTTAAACACTTACATTGGATAATATTTGCCCATTTATCCTGGCAGAATTGTTCAAGGTCAGTCATATTCATGGCATGTGTCAATGGATTGCTTTCTTCAAGCCCATTCACAGATTTTTTCTGTGTTCTCACATAGCCACCCACTTTCCTATCCTATCCTAATTTTTTCAATCCACTTTTTTTTCATGTGTTTAGACTCATTTTCAGTAGTTCAAAAGAGAGCTACATACTTTCCTAAAGAATTTGTGTGTTTTTGGCATACTCCTTCTCTTTAGTCATGAACAATTGCTCTGTCAGTTACCTTGGCAAGAAGAGGAATGGCAACATAATAAAGTGGTGAATGCTTCACCCTTTCAAATTTTAAAATAAAATTGTGTTGCAGGCATTTGTGTATGCATTTTCCAGTGTCACAAATTTTTTATTTGGATTTGTACTTTAGAATATAGCATATATTGCAGTACATTTATTGACACTCTCCTTCCTCATCCTTGCTATCACAGGGTTTCATAGAGAATCAAAGCAGAACTGCATGGCCCACTAACCACAAAATCCACCCTCACCAAGTCATTCAGTTATGATCTAAATTGGTGTCGAAATACTTTTTGTATAGCTAACAATTAGTGGTTTGTATCAAAGTTGCTAGCATTATATCAGTATTACGTTTGTCAACCAATTTAGTCTTAGTCTACATATTAGTCTTAACTTATAAACATAAAATAGTAACTATAACATATAATTGACAAGTTTGACTACTTGTTACTTTATGAAAAAACGGCAACATTTAATTTAATTACATCTGAATAGTTTCAGTAAATAAAAATTTAGAAACTACAACATATACCTATTAAAATACCAAAATGATCTTACTTATAATGTTTTGCAGTAAATTAGGTAATTCCTGCAGTGTATATGTACAGTTGACTTCTCACAGTCAGTGTAACAATTAATTCCAATATAGCTCTGGTACAAATCATGGTATGTGCTTACTTATAAGCTATTTGCATGTGCCTGGGGTACTTATTGAGGTATCTTACTGAATTAACTTTAAATAGATTTTTATTGAAGAATTAAACATTTAATCGCAGCAAATGCATATGATAGCTAATGCACTGCAGATGCAGTCTTTATATGACTAAATAGAGAATCAGCAGCTTCACTTAGTGCACTATATGTGGCCTGAAATAATGGCTTTTACATAATTTACAGTGCATTAAGTAGAAATAATTTGGTATTAACCACAGTCATTAGCTTTAAACATTTCATCCAGTCTAAAGATCTCTCCTGCATTTGGCAAATGAGGACCTTACACTGTCCTAATGCCTGGTTGACATTTAAAAAATGTAATTTAATTTCATGCTAAAATTTGATTACTCTGTAAAATTTTTATTTAGTTATTATTGTTAAAAACATGGTTGCTAAAGTTGCCAGCTACATTAATTGCATGATCCTGTGCTATTAAACCTAATTATTAATTATTAATTCTGTTTGGTGAATGCATTTCATGCAGTTTGCAGTTTCTAGTTCTCACATTTTGATGCTTTAATTAAATAAACATTTTATATCACAAAAGCAAGTACAAAATATCCAACAACAGATTATTATTAAAAAATAATAATTGAAAGTATAAAT
Organism: Parotocinclus maculicauda; assembly: GCA_034780255.1. Classification (NCBI taxonomy): domain Eukaryota; kingdom Metazoa; phylum Chordata; class Actinopteri; order Siluriformes; family Loricariidae; genus Parotocinclus; species Parotocinclus maculicauda. Next base: position 5,609 of record JAUZSU010200693.1, read on the forward strand.
GGCCCTCTTGTTAAGCATTTGCAATGCATGAGCTAAGAATAATGCATAAATAACACTAGAATGTTTTTAATTGCACTTTTGGGAGCCAAATCCATCAACATTATTTATAAATAGCTGTTAATCGTTCACACTTATTTCACATTGTCTTACAAAGGGCTGTATAATAAAAAAGAGAGAATGACAGGATGAAAAACCATACTAGCAAAACCACTTGTATTAGCATCCATTATCTGTGAGTGACAGCTTCAGGGAGGGAATTGAGACTAAGCAGCAATGAAAAGGAGTTACTGCTTCTGGCCCTTAAATCCATCATCATCATCTCCTGAGCCCTTTGCAACACTATGGAAACCACCTGTTCAATATTTATACCTTTTCCTGTGAACGGGGCTCATAGCCAGACACTCATCCTCAGACGCTATCACATGGTTTCTCAAAGGATCAAAGCAGAACTGCATAGCCCACTAACCACATATCTCATCCTCACCATGTTATTTTTCATTTAGGCTGAACAGAGCATTGCCACTTCTATGCCTTTGCTATGCTAGATTAATTTGCTATATTCAACTGATACATTGTATTCAACTTTACTGTACGTATGCATGTTTCTTCTTTCATCATCTAAAATACACCTTCAAAATGTCTTCAAAAACCAAAATGAAATGTAGTTTCTTCCAGCACAAGCACTCAAGACGACCAAGACCCGGGTAACTAAGAAGACGACTCTTTGTACTGGCACCCAATTGGTGGAATTAACTTTCACTGAATGACCTGAATCTGAATGGCTCTTGCTGTTTTATGATGGTAATTACATACTCACTTTAGAACATTTAAATAATAAAAAACAATTCCTTTTCATTGTCTTGAAGCATGCTCAATAATTCAGGAAAGTACATCCCAGAAATATGAATTAGTTTATCTGTTTATAAGGTTTTTCTAGGATATGAATCACTCATCTAAGTGAACTATTTCACTGTCAGTTAGAAGTCCACTTCATATGCAAAGTGCTATGGTCAATACAGTCCCCTGGCACAAACAGAGCGACATAGTGTACGCTATTAAGTGCCGGAAGAATTTCCAGGAATTGTACATTGGAAACTATGCACTTGCTGGTGAAATGGATGACACAACATAGGAGGGCTACCTCATTAGACCAGGACCACCTACAGGCACATCCTTTTAAGGAAGGTGTGCTGGTTTGAATGGGGGAGTCAAAGAGGCCATCTATGTAAAGGAGGAATGATCATGCAGCTATTCCTTATTCCTATGTGAATGGCACACCTGGGCATTATAGGCAATGTCATTATGCAAGGATTCAGGGACTCAATTTTTTTTTTTTTATTGTCAGTTTCACTGTAGTGTAAGACATACAGGAGAATAATTATAGTGTTTCTCTCTCACCTTATACCTAAAAACTTAAATATATTTTATATTAAATATTGTGCAACATTAGATGTAGTGTGATATAATACAATAAACGGAGAAGGAGCTTGGGGGCTGTCTTGATGAATTTATGATATAAATAAGCAAAATAGTAATGGTGCAAATGCATTTTGACAACCATAACGAAGGAGGTGCATAAAAGTGCAGCTTATGAGGAGAATAGTGCAATTGATCAATAGTAGCAAAATGTTTTTAACTAAGTTAAACAGTTCTTGTTTAGGCATATGAATTTCAGTCTATGTTCTTCTAATTGTGGTGTGCCACTCAAATAGCTGAGGATAGATGAGTTCTGGTGTAGATGAGATGTTAAGTGAAAATAACTGAGTTTTAAAAAGCTTATATAAGATTGAGGAAGTTTACAACTATACTGCATTGTAGATGAGACTGAATTAATCACTTAGATGATTGATGAAATGTTTCCCATGAAAACCTTGTGTCCAGGTAAACTGATTTAACTTTCTGGGATTTATTTGTTTTTTATTAATCAACGTCAACTTTGTAAGAAGGTTTTTATTGTGTTTAAATATATGCAACTTGTGGTAGTAAGACGTATTGTCTACCAGAAAATATTCAAGATGCTATTTGTTAAATGCTGCAAATGTAAATTTAGACGTGGAGCACTATGGGGAACTTATAGGACAAAAGTGTTTTAATGGTTTTGGGACTACTAATGGGAATGTTGTCTGTTCAAATCTCAGCTCTGCTAAGCTGCTAATATCAGACACTTAGCCCTCTGCTCAGCTCAGCTCAGTTGTAAGTTGCTCTGAATAAAGCATCTGGTAATTGCTGCAGATGTACAATTTGCTAAATAAGGCTGGGATAAATTGTAATCTTACATGTGTTCTGTTCTTTATTAGGTCTTACCGTATACTAACGTATACACTATTGCACGACATTGCATTGATTCATTGGTTTTCTCATAATGTCTCTAAAAGCAATTCATTACCTGTCTTGTCGTACGCACAGAGGAGAGCTGTGGAAGTTTACTTAAGAGGGACTCATTTTTTAAATGATGTAAGAGTATTTTTTTCAATTTTCAGTTCCACAATATTTTACTCATTGGACACTGTTAAAATATACTGAATGTGTCTTTTTCAAACTAAAACTGTGGCAAAGACTCAATTCACTTTTTTTGTAAAGAAAAGTGTATAAGATGTATCTGTTAATTTACTGTATAAAGATACGGCTTGAGTGCTACACAGTGAATAGACAAAGGCAGGGTACAGCCGAGATGGAAGACTGCAACAACACAAGGGGGCCAAATATAGCAGCAACCACTTGAGAGAGATTCAAGGACCTTTTGCAGTACAAAAGAGGGGAAGAGAGAAAAGCAGGAGAGAAGAAATCATTGTACGATGACTGAAGTTATCTCCATTGTAATCCATTACCATTTAAAAATTTGCTTTAAATGTATTCACAGTATCCATAAAAGACTTAATCTCTGAGGAGAAACCGATGGGCAGATGATCTTCGGTTTGTCATCAAATCTGGGAGAAAATTATTAAAATGTTTAAAAACAATGTATATCAAAGTAATTGATAGATACAATTGAAAGGAATTTCAGTGCACAAAGGGAAAGATCACAATCCTAAACAGAAGATCCATAATCGCTGGTCCCTCAGACAGCACTACATCAAGAACCATCATTCATCAATAACTGATAACTTTGGCAAACTTTTATCCAACATTACAACATGTAGTTACATTACATGCCACTTAAAACTTTACTGTGCTCAAGAGAAGCCTTATGTCAACAGTATACAGAACAGGCATCAACTTCTTTGGACTCTGAGGCATCTAGGATGGAAAATCAGACAGAGGAAACATGCATTGTGGTCAGACAAATCAGTATTCCAGTTTTTTTTTGATGCTCCAGATCAAAAACAAAAAGGGCCATCCAGGCTACTATCAGCTACAAGTCCAAAATCCAGGGTCTTTCATGGTATGGGATTATGTCAGTGCCCATGTGTCAGTGTCATTTTCAGTTTTATGATGGCAGCATAATGCAGAAAAGTACATTGATATTTTATGGCAACATGAACATTTACAGGATCTGTTCCAGGGACGTCCATGCATTTATTAGCAAGACAATTCAAAACAAGTCACATCAGAAAAAAAGTTATTATTGAAATATGTAAATCCCTTCCAGTCTTTTTTTGAGAAACATTTAATACGTTTGTCACAAATTTGTTAACCACTGTAGAATCTCCGCCCACCTTTTCTCCCAAAAGACTTAACCTTATTAAATACCTATTACCAGTCATAAATTGCCCCATCTCAACTTTGGAATATGTTGCAGTCCTAAAATGGACAGGAATGGATGTTTGATTAAGATGAATTGAAATTTATAATACAAAACATTAAATAACCTGGGTTCATAATGTCTGCAATGATATAAAAGTCAAATTACATGTAGAGAACTGTGTTTTTAATATTTGCATTTTCCATACTGTCCCAACTTTTTCTGATATGGGTTGTTGAAAGTTTTGTTTTGTTGTACACTGTAAGAAGGTTACATGTCTAAACTTGATTGGAGTGTACTTTACCAGCTGCGAGTTCTTATAGTTTCATCATCATGTGCAGGTTGAATGTTATCAACGGTAACTGGCTGTGTGTAATCAGCTACAGAGTGTTTTGAGTGCTCACGGTAAGCATGGTTCTGTCCAGGAATACCTAATTATCATTATAACATCTTTAAAAAATAGGTCAAAAAGCTTATCTGTGAAGAATGCAAGGCTAAGAGACATACACCGCTCACATAAATTAGGGGATATTTCATTATGGGATATTTTTCATTTTTAAGTACCCCTTATTTTTTTTGTGAGCAGTATAGTATTAAAAATTACTACACTACCAATGGTTTTGTAACAATATGACAAACTGTATGCAGCTCTGTCTTGTAGTCAAGTTAGCAAACTCAACAGTCACTTTATTAGGAAGTCCCACATTCCCGAATACAACATAACAGAATACAAAAGAACAGCTTTCATTAATCACATTAGTTATAAGACTTAGAGGAAAAATCTGATCAAAACCACTTTGAATATTGCATGCATATTTTGTAAGGTTGTGTGGTTTGAGTCTTTCAGAAGCTGCTGATCATCTTAGCTTCTCATGCACAAGAGTATCTAAAGTTTAAATGTAATGGTACCAAAAGCAATGAACATCCACTGAGTGGCTCTTTATATGAAAATGATTTGTTGATAAGGTTAAAAACAATTGACAATATTGTTATAACTTACAGGAAACTAAAGTATGTACATTAAGACCACTTACTTCAGTGGTGAAAAAAACAATACCTCTGAACCCACAAAAAATCAAATTCTAAAGCAGATGAGCTATAACAGCAAAATAACACTGAATTGCAGGTACTGTTGGCATAGTTGAGTTATATGGAGTTATATAGTTGAATTATATATTGTTAAATAAGTTTTCAAACCGGCAATTAATCTCACTTTTTATGTATCATTAACCAACTATCAATATATTATATAAAGCATGATACTATATAGGCAACACAGCTAGCAGACTGGCTAATTAACTGCTAAAAACTAGAACTCAAGATTCTGATGATTGGATGTAATTGGCTTAAATCTGTAACTATTTGTTTTACTTTAAAAGTATGCATGTCTCTCTTCTTGTCTACACTACTGACTGTAATAATCCTTCTTATCTTTTTATCACCATTTTTATTGGTGTTTTTTAAAATATTGTAAGCATTTTAAATTGAATTTCCTTTTGCACCTGAGCAAAATAGTGAAAAATTGCAGAATTGCTTTTTTCTGACTTCTGGTTTAGCATTCCTGCTTTTCCCCCATTGTTTCCTGCATATGACCTATTGCGACCCTGACCACGAAAAACAATCAGTACTTAAAAGGGATGAATGAATAACTGGATTTTGTTATATCTCATTCAGACTGCCCTATACGACTGGATAGGAGTGTACATTCATCATATTCTTTAGTGTTCTTTCAATCTCTGTTTTCATACCTTTTAAATCTTTTCTTTAGTCGTGCCAGTAAGTTGCCCCCTATTCAGCCATGTGGGCTTTTACTGATAAGGACACAATGTTGATCCCAAACATACATCAAGATCAACATCAAAGAAGGCAGAACAGTTCATCCCAAATTAAAAGTAAGCACCAGTGTTTCTGTGTCATGCATTTGAATACTGTGACATAAATTACTTTCCACTATTTGAAATCAAGGCAAAATAAAGTAGTCAGACAAGGCACCCGCATGTGAAACCAAATGCTTCATAATGTTGACCTTATTTGGGATCATGTACTCAGCTGGCACTGGACATCCTGCAGAGTTATGTCTGCATTCAAGTCTCACTCATGTTTTAGTTCTCGCCAATTCTAAGAGACACAATCAATCTCTTTGTGATGAGAAACTGGAATTTTTGGACAGCTGTAATGGATTGCCCTGCGCTAGTAAAAGCTGCTCCTCTCAATACCTCAGTGCTTTAGCAACCTCAAGCAGAAGACTTTTCTTTTTTTATTCTTTTTTCATACAGTGCATCTGGAAAGTATTCACAGCGCTTCACTTTTTCCACATTTTGTTACGTTACAGCCTTATTCCAAAT
>JAUZSU010200704.1:0-23277 GCA_034780255.1 Parotocinclus maculicauda
TGTTGTAAAGCTGCTTTGAGACAATGCTCCATTGTAAAAAGCGCTGTATAAATAAATTTTGATTGATTGATTGATTGGTCTCTTTTTGAGTCTTGTTACTTTTAAGGATTCTTCCTTCTATATTCAGGGAGTTTTTCCTTGCCCCTGTCGCCCTAGGCTTGCTCAATTTTGGATTGGCCTTTTCAGGTAATATCATATTGTAAAGCTGCTTTGAGACAATGTTTTTTTGTTAAAAGCGCTATATAAATAAATTTGTCTTTGATTTGTGACTTTTTTGATCTGTTGTCCATGGCCATAACCACTGAATTTTAACATCCATGCATGCCGCCCTTATAGACCAATGGTAAAGGACTTTTTTCAGGTACTTGATTCTTTTGGGTTTAATCAGTGTAATATGGGCGAATATCTACACATGAGTGAGGTCACAAATTAGATGTAGTTTTGAGCTATGGCTTTTTGGTGGATAACATTGTCAGTGAGGATAACACTTTACAATACTGGTACATAACCAAGCATATAGTAAACCCTAACTTACATTGTAATAATAATAAATGAATGCAAAACTAATACTTAGTGCTTTATGAGATACAGTATACTATAACTATATAGATAAAATAATATCTCAGGTTCATGTCGTCTGTAATTCAATAAAAGTGAAGGTAAATGTAAGGAACAATGTGTTTTTTCTTATTCATTTTTTCATACTGTTAGAACTTTATTTATGATTTGGGGTTGTATTAGATTTAAAATAATTGCTAAATCTTAATTAAAATAAATAAAGCCTTATTATGTTTCAACCTTTTCTCTCTACATGCTTTTACAGGAAATTTCGAAATAAAAGTCACAGAGGCAAAAAATATACCAGGAGCGTGAGAGTGGGTTAGATCTGAGAAATACAAAGATAAGCTTGATGTCATGGATAATATATGTTTACAGGTAACAATACAATTATTAATTATTAATTATTATGATCATATCACCCCTGTTTTACTTACACTTCATTGGCTTCCTGTTAAATCCCGCATTGAGTATAAACTTCTAATATTAACATTTACATTTATGTCATTTAGTGGACACCCTTATCCAGAGCATCTTACAATTAATACAATTTTACAATCCAAGCAATTGGGGGTTAAGGGTCCTTCTCAGGAACCCAGTTGTGGCAGATGTTGGATTTGAACCCTGGACCTTCTGGTCTATTGTCCAATACAACTAGGCCACCACAGTCCCAATTATATTAACGTATAAAGCTCTAAATGGTATCGCTCCACAATATCTGGACAGTTATATTATATATATAGTATTATATATATATAGTATATTATGATCCACCTCGCTACAGGTTGCCTACAAGTTCCTAAAATAATGAATGTTCCAGCGGGAGGCAGAGCTTTCCCACAAAGGCCCTAACTTATGGAACAGTTTTCCGATAAATGTTTGCGACTCAGACACAGTCTCTAGGCTCAAGACTTATTTGTTTAGTAAAGCATTCGGCCTGTAGTTCTAGTTCTAGTTTTAGTACTTCATATGTTAAAGGTACCAAAGATCATGTCTAATTCATTTCCTGTCTGCCGAGGTCCTTGCTCCAACCGTGAACCTGCTGTGGGAGATGATATCAGATGGAATGACCAGCTATGCCAAAAATGCTCACTCTCCCATCCCAATACAAACTAGCCTATTTCTGTTGATTGGTCGTCATGTTTGTCAGCCCATTTTTATATTTTGTTTTATTTTTATAACATAAAACAAAAATATCAAATGTATTTTTGCAGGTTCTCTCAGGGCTTGTACCTTAGGCAAATTGACATGATGCAAGATGTTACTGCAAGAGGCTTAAGAACGCTATCCAAGATGGCCTCGGTTCTAAGTAAAGTTTGCAATTATGCCATGAAACATCAACAACATACAAGGTAAAATAAGCAGATGATTGGAGAAGCAGGATAATTTGCTATCCTGGATGAAAGCAACTTTTGCCGCCAACGAAAGGTATGCAAATTCTGTTGAGCTTAAAGACTATGAAAGACTATTAAAACTATTTGGAATATTTACATTTCTTGCTATAGCTCATTGGGGAGTCTCCATATCATATCATGAGTTCAGCAAGGATGTTGGGTAATCATAAAACTTGATTTGGTTTAGGGTTAGTGTGTAGTATTGTATGTAGTGGATGTACTATTGTAGTGTATATACTATTGTATGCAGTGGTATCTGGCACTTTTATTCTTGTTAAATCTTAGTAAATACAAAAAACATTCTTGCAACATTAGCTCTCTCTGGTTCAGCTCAACTAACCTATATGATATTACCACAAAAAAAGGATTATTCTAACAGTATGGACAGGAGAAGTTTGCTTTAACTTGGAGGAAAAAGAAGTAGGATATTTGGTGTGCTTGGAATAAAAAATTAACAATGATGTTCAGTTCTACGGCTCATGAAATCACTGTCACGCCATCAACTTATACTTATTGTTGTGGAACATGTGCATCCAAGTACAACAATAATCAGTGATGAGTGAAGAGTGTATAGTGTATAGATCTGCCTTGACAAATATGGATCACACTCATTTTAGAGTTAATCATTTTCAGTGGTTTACAGATCCACACACTGGAGCCCATACACATCTTGACCATACACAACGCATGGTTAATATACAGATCAAATATTTGGAGATTAAAAGGTAACAGGACAGAGAAAATGCTAAAACCGTTAAGTGTCATGAGTGAGGACCCAAAGATGCAGGGACGGGGGACAAATGACTTATTTATAATGACAGGAATAACTAAAAAGGCAGAGCAAAAGGCTTTCCAAAGTACAGAAATAAAAAGGGGAAATAACACAGCTGGATGGCGTCCCAATGAGAAAACACCCACAGCTGGTGAATGCGTGAAACGCCCACAATTTGCGCCGAGACGCGAGAGGGCAAGCGAGAGCTAGAGCATGCAGTAAGCATGAGAACGAGCCAAGTCCCAAATGGCAAGACGCGAACTTACCCCGAAGCGACAGGGGGCAAGCGTTAGCTCAAGCGAGCAATGAGCACGCGAAGATGATTAGTCGGGGCATGTCCCAAACGGGCAGTGCAGCCAACCGGAGGGAAGCTCGGTTTGGAGCCGAGGTGAGACAGAGAAGGGAAACCCTAAGACTGTCCCTAAACACTAATTACCTCAGGGGTTTCCCCCCTACATATCCGTGGGCTCTGAAAGCCCCAGGATGTTACCGTCTATTTTTAAATAGTACGCGCTGGAGAGCGTGCGATCAAACGAAGGCGACATGGCAACCAACAGAGCCGGGGTTCATACTTATATAGTGGAGACTCCAGGTGTTCGTTATCACGTCGTTAGCCAGCAGGATGATAAAAGCGGCTTTAAGGAATTGCTCTGTAATGGCGGGTGGTGACGGTGACAAGGACGGACTGCTCGGGGGCGCGAGGTAGGGTTCCTAACTGTATTTCCCTCCCTCTAGGGACCTCCCCTGAGTGACCAAGACTGACTGCCTAATTCTCATTAAAGTCCCATATCAAAGAGGGGTCGAAAATGGGGGCGGGGACCCACGAACGCTCCTCTGGGCCGTAACCCTCCCAGTCCACCAAGTAGTGGGCACTTCCCTGGACCTGTCTGTGGTCAAGCAGGCGGCCATGTAGGCCAGGTCACCGTGGATGACTCGTAGGCGTGGAATTACCACAGGCAAAGGGGCATAACCGCGAGACGTGGAAAGTGGGGTGAACCTTCATGCTTTCTGGAAGGTCCAATTTGTAGGTTACTGGGTTTATCCAGCTTATGCGGGGTGCCACTGATGGGTAAATCCTTGGTCAAAAGGAGAACAAGTTGGCCCTTTAGGAGGCCTGAAGGAGCTGTGTGGCCAAGCCATGCGGCAGCGACGCATGTGTTGGCCCCGCAAAGGGGACCTCAATCTCGGGCTCCAGTTCACGACGGGACAAAGAGTGGCTGCAGGAGTCCCTGGGGCACATATGTTGCAAGACCGGATGAACGCCCGGCAATCGTTCATCATTCTGGGCCACCAAAAGCGCTGCCGGATGAACTCAAGAGTTTTGGTCACCCCCGGGTGAACGGTGAGCTGGGAGGCATGTCCCCACTGCAGCACCTGGTCACACACTGATAATGGCATGTATAGCTTGCCTGGTGGCTCGTATAGCTTGCCTGGGGGCAGGATGGGTGCAGGGTTGGTCGGCCTAGCATCAGGGGTGAGTCTCTGGGAGAGCATGGCGCCCACCCCTACCTCTGAGGCGTCCACCCCCACAACAATGGGGGTGACCAAATGGCCCCAAAGCCGGTCAAAGGAGGTCTGGGCTGAGAGGGAAAAAAAGTTGTCCCCCAGGAGGAATGGTGCCAGGGAGGAAATTAAGTGGTGTGGGGGCAGGGTCTGAGCCTTGGAGTGGCTAAAGACTGGCCAGATTATGGTATTGAGGCGGGACACGGGATACTGTACGTCCTCTGGTAGATTACTCCCGGGACTAACGGAAGGCGTCTCACCCCTGATCAGACAGGCCAAGTCGCAGGCGAGGGTATGGGGGTCGCAAGTGGCTCCTGGAAGCTTGTTAAGCCTGTACAACCTGCACCTGTAACAAGTCCACCAGCCCCCGGGGGGCCTCTTGCAGCCACTCTCCGTCCCAGGACGTCCTTGGTCCCACATACCACAGTCTGATGGCAAGTTTTTCCAAGGCTGTAAGCCTCATAACCTTGACCAAACTCCCCATTGCTGCAAAGATCGCAGACATATTGTTTGACAATGTCTTTAAGATCCACGGTATCCTCACAGACCTGCCACAGGTATGGAAGCGCTCTGCAAGTCCATCGGAGCCACAGGCAGCCTTACCTCGGGTTTTGATCCGCAGTGCGACAGACAGGCAGAACGGGCTAATCAATTCAATTCAATTCAAATGTATTTATACAGCACTTTTTACAACGGAGAATTTTCTCAATCAAGACGTTGAGGCCACTCAGTGGGCTTGTCTGCCCAGGAACCCCTTAAAGTGGAGCTTGCAGCTTGCTTGGCTGAGTACACTCTGGCTCTCCACCTCCTCGTAGCGGCATTTTTATTCAGTCCATTAAGCGGTTTGTTTATATTTGTCCCCAGCGTAGCGTGCGGTGTTGTATGTGTGTTTTTACAGGGATCGATTGGACCGTCTACTCATCTCTCCATCTCTCTACTCATCTCTTCTCATTATTCCGGCTCCGGATTATCATTCATTACCACTCTGTCACACCTGGCGACTGCACAGGCGTGCCTTGATTGTGCACACCTGTCCCGGATCAGCGAGGTACTTGGTCATTAGCTTGTTAGCTTTAGCTGGTTTTCTGTTTTTGCATAAAAAAACACTTTCCCTTTCCATACACACCTTGGACTCAACACACCCCCCACACTGTGCACTTTCACTGTTTGGTTTGAAATATTACACTGCCATTACACTGACCATGCATATCCTTTTAGTGTAATTGTAGGATGAAGAAATTGTTTTGGTAATAATGTGAGTTTATAGTGCAAGGATCCAAAGCTTTCACATTTATTTCTACACACTTTGCTTTTAAACCCTTAATTCCTTTTTAATTAAAACATCATTTAAAGAGCCATTTGCTATTGCTAAAATTATGTTTGCAATTAGGTAGCCTTATTTCTTAGTATAACAGCTATTAGGAGAATGTTTAGCAAGATAAAACATTCTAGTAGATGAAAGTATTTTATCTCATATTAAGTTTCCATTACAACTACAGATTAGACATTTCACTATTTATTTAATGCTAAATATACTGCTTAATGAAATATTCTGGGTTAATACTGTTTCATATACTATACATACCATACATTGTACATTGTCAGTATATTATACATTGTATAATTATCTGGCATTATACAGTGTTTTATTTCATCCCTACAGTTTTGATAAAATAAGGCATTATAATTATTTTTATAGTATATTGTGGTCTGAAACCCAAAACAGATGTCATAAAATAACTTGCAATCAACCATTTACCACAACAAGATACAGGAGGTGACAAAACAATGGTCACATTACATAAAAATGGATTCATGTTCGTATACAGTGCTCACAAAAATGAGGGGATATTTTTATTTGGTATATATCCCCTAATTTTTGTAAGCATCATGTTACGGTATGTGGTAGGACCCAAGTATGCGGGACCGAGGAATCCCACGGCGTATAATAATAATGGAGAAATAATATATAACCACACTGAAAAGAGGAAAAAGGAAAAGGTGAAAAGGCCGCTGTGTTGCCTCCCAGGAGGGAGCAATGCGCGAATAAACGCCAGGGGGCTGCCCTTTACGGCCGGATATGGGGTTCGGCACCGACAGTGACCCTATAGCTGCATATGGCGGCCAGGGTACAGAGGCGACCCCTCCGGCCGCGGACCCAAGATGCGAGCTTCACGAGCCGCAGGTCCAGGGTGCAGCTCCCACCAGCCGCGATTCCCGGGGGCCATCAGCTGCCGGGGAATGAAGCGGTGGAGTCCATACAGGACTGTGGGCGAACGTGCAAAAGGCATGATGAAGTGCCGATTTGGGACATCTCCCAAATCGCGAGGCCCGGGGGGACTTTGAAACACTAGAGGGCGAGCGTGAATGGATCGCGAAAGGCGCTGAGGCGCCAGGAAGTGAGCGTGAGCTCAAACGCGAGTATAGCACGAGCGCAGATCGATCGCAAACGGTGCCGAAGCGCCAGGGGAGCTAGAGCATGCATGTAGCGCGAGAAAGCCATGCGGGGTGCGTATATTTTAAGCGCACAGCCAGGTGGCGGCTCTAGCCAGGGCGTGTCTCAAATTGAGAGGGCAGCCGACTAGAGCAAGGTTCAACAGAGCAGTGGGGCTAAATAGTGGCCGAGGACGGAAAGAGCGCGAAAAGTGCACGTATAAGCCGAGCCGGAGCGCACCTAACGACAGGACGAAAACCCCTAAAAGTGTCCCTCAAACGCTAAATACCTCAGGGGTTTCCCCCGTACCCGTCCGTCGGCACTAAACCCCAGGATGTTACCAACTAGTTAAAAAACTGAGCGAGCAAACGTCCAGCGTGTCAAGGCATGCCTGAGTGCGTGCGCACCGATGGTCGTGTGCATGGTGGAGTGACGCGACCTGGCTGCGAGCACTTCTAGAACTCCCACTTAAGTAGAAGGAGACGCAGGTGTTCGTCATCAGGTCGTTAACTGGACACTGGTTATAAGCCGCCTCACCGATTGCTCTGTAACAGCAATTACTGAGGCAGCACTGCAAGGAAAAAGGTAGGAACCTTACTAAACACTAAATACTAAACGGATGAGTTTTGTTAGGTTGATATTGCCATAATATTTAAAAAGCACGAGGCAACTCCAGAGTTCTAAATTAGTCAAACTGTAGAATCCTGAATTGAAGATGCATCAGGCACAGAAATCAGTTAAATACGGTAACTCAGCATTTTAGTGGTCCCAAAAGTCATTGCAGTGCAAAAACCTAATAACATGTAATAACAGGAAGAGTTAACTGGATGAATGGAACTCACAATGTCTGCTGCCAACTGTCCAGTTAAGTAAGGAATACGTGTAGCTATTTTTGCTGGATTCCAGCTAAATATGATCTTCATAGATCAAAATCTCTGGTGGCCTTTCCTTGTAACCATTAACAACTGGAATTCTGTATTTCTCTGTGTACTATGTGGGCCAGAGAAACATGATCAATTATACTGTGACACCTTCAAGCCACTATAAAGTTGAAATAAAGTATCTTCAGCCAATTTAGACACTATAAAGGCTGTTTTTAAGTTCCATAAGACATGTCTTTCTGATATCATCTCCAAGAAAGCTGTCTTCGATTTATCCTTACTCTCACCCAGGCCATAAATGGGTCATTAGAACAAGGATTTTGCTTTATTAAATGTATCATCTATACTGTTCACAAATATTAGGGAATATTTAAAAATTAAATATCACAATGAAATATTCCCTTATTTTTGTGAGCTTCAGAATCCACCGATTTTAAAGATTTTAAATAATTCTTCATTGTGTTCAAGTTTTAAGTTTGATATGCAACATTTCATATCTATGTTAAACGCTAACTACAATAGCTATTGTGTTTCTTCATTTCTTTAACTTGACTGAAAACCTAAATTTTATTATGTTACTCTTTTATTATCTTGGCATTCTTTCTGTTATAAAATGTTGAAAAAACTTAATTGTAGTGTGATAAATCCTTAGGAACATGTTGCTTTAGCCCTGTAATGCGGAGTGAAAATAGTGGAGGCAAGCGCAGTGCTGCAGAAAACACAGGAGCTTTATTTTAACACAACAAGCAGGAATCAAGGTCAGACAGTCCGGGTTCGATACACAATGGGAAGAAGCAACAAAGTCCGACGGGCAAGGCAAGAAGCGTGGTCAAGGAACAGAGCGTGGGTCAATAATGGTAAGCAAAGCGATAGCAACAACCGACATAACTTGTGTGGAGGGTGTAAACCAAGAGACTTAGCATTGAGCAAAAGTGAATGGGGTGAATATAAGCTGTGTGGTAATGGGTGCCAGGTGTGTGTATACAATAAGCTGGTGATTGTGAGATACTGAGTGGACGGGTTTGATCCGCTGAGCAGTTTTGGGTGTGACAGTACACTCAAAGCAGAAAAGCAGAAAGTAGAAAATGGGCCCGAAAAGAAAGGCAGGCTGATGCCAGGCGGGTCATGAAGATTTATTAAACAGGGGTCTGAGGAAGGAACTTGTGGACTAAGATGGACACTCCTAGTAAGAGGAGAAGAGATGAAACGAGATGAAACGAGGTGAAACGGAGCTCTGCGGGTCCTGCCAGCAGCGTTCCGACTAACCGTCACCATGTTAAGAGGCGAGCTGGGATGCAGGGCACGGCACTGTAGCAGGATCCTTGCCATCCTTGCCAAAGAGTGGGAGAGTGGTACTGTCGGAAATCTCCGACTGCTGTCGAGGAAAGCAGGGAGTGGTAAGCAGTCTAGAAGCAGGTGGATGTTTGCAATGAGACGGCACGCTAAGTCGAGTACTTGTGGACTGTTTAGGACCGGTCTGCCATCAGGGAACCAGGACGAGGCACCTGAAAGCGGTGAAATTCTGTCAAGATCCGGGACTCCTCACTGGGACAGGAAAGGGAACTTAGGAGAACATGCCAGAGTTCTGAAAAACTAAACAGCAGTGTGGGAGCCAAAAAAACCCAAACTATACTATATGTGTACTGTGAGAGAAAACGACCTGGGAAGAAACCGACAGCAATGTGGAAACCGAAAAGAAAGCACATAATGAATGCCACGTAAAAAACACAAACAACGCAACAAGTTGGTGAAGACGATTGCAAGTGCCAGCATTAAATAGCGTGAGGAATAATTACTAGATAGGAAACCGTTGTGGGAAACTAAGAGGTGTAGTGATGCAGCGAGTGCAAGCGAGAGCAAATTGATCACTGTGGAAACAAAAAACAATGACACGCACTGCACAGGGCTGAGAAGTGGGGCAAAATAACCATCCGTTACAAAAAATGAACGGCAGCACCTTAACAAAGCTAGTGCAATATAGGACTTCTGGTGTGCAAATAATTATGTAAAATATATGAGCTTTGTTTTCAAATGTATTATGTACAATGTCTGATATCGTCTGATGTCTGATGTACTGTGCAATAGTGATGTGCATTTTCTGTGAACTGGTTACCTGTCTGTTTTTATGTACATACATTTACATTAACCCTGAGTGTTCAAATTTTTTTACTGTGTAATGACAATGACAGCTATCTTGTCGGATCCTTTAGGATTATTTTTTTTAACATAACTTTATCCAGGAGGGGAGAATTAAATAAGGCTAAATATTATCTGGCCTAGCCCAATTTTCACTCGTAATGTGAGCGTAAAAATGGCGGAACCAAACGCAGCGTACAGAGACAAAACACTGCCGTTTATTCAAATAGCGACAGGCAGAATCAACGTCAATAAACAGTCCAAGGTCATACAAAAAAAGGCAGCAACGATCGGCAGACGTAATTCAAAAGGGGCGAGAAGGAAACGGAAACGGGAAGGTAGAAATGATGGTCAGAAGCACGGTAAGTGCCCCCTTGAGCCAGTGCCTCCATTCCTCCAGTGCCAATTTAATGGCGAGGAGCTCCCTGTCACCCACGTCATAGTTTCTCTCAGCCGGCAAGTACGATCGGATGTAGTTTCAAGGGTTTCCCTAAGCGTTGTGCCTACAGAAGAGGCCTCCGCCTCTATGATGAAGGGGAGACTGGGGTCGGGGGGAGCCAGTACAGGGGCCTGGGTAAAGGCATTTTTGAGGCTGTTGAATGTCGCCAAGGACCAGTGGAGTCGTTGTGGCTTGCCTTGAAGGAAGGCTGTCAGAGGGGTGGCCCTCTGGCTGAGGTTCCGGATGAACCGGCGGTAGAAATTGGCGAAGCCTATGAAGCACTGGAGACCCCTGACGGACTGTGGTCTGGGCCAGAAAAAGACTGCCGTGACCTTAGCATTATCCATGGCCACACCCTGGGGAGAAATGACATAACCCAGGTATGTGAATGACTGTGTGTGGAATTCACACTTTTCAGCCTTCACCCAGAGCTGGTTCTCCTGGAGCCTTTGTAGGACCTGACATAACTGGGCAATGTGGGTTTGAAGGTCGGAGGGGGTAAGTTAAAATGTCATCCAGGTAGACAATGGCGAACCTGCCAAGCATGTAGTGCTTGTTAATAAAAGCCTGGAAGACTGATGGAGCGTTGGCCAGGCTAAAAGGCATCACAAGATATTCGTAATGGCCAGTGCTGGGCCTGAAGGCCATCTTCCACTCATGTCCCTCCTTAATCTTGACCAGGTTGTACGCATTACGGACCAACAGTCATTGGTTGTACATTGGCGAACATTTCCAGTGGGGCGGTAACTCGGGTGAGAAGATCTAAACCCAAGGGTTGTCCGACTGCCACCGTGACAAGGCGTCTCGTCAATAGGTCAGAACAGGGGATCTTTCCTGGGTGCCCGAGTCGATCAACGCTGGGAGAGAGAGAGTGGTGTGAGGAAAGTGGAGCATGACGGGTAGTGTAAAAAGCCCGGGGCGCACATGAGGGAGGATCAGCGCACGCTGTGGTGGACCTTGGAGCTGGGGAATGGCCACAATCAGGGCGATGGTGCTCATGTGAACCACAATAGGCGCAGAGACCCATTACATATCGTCGATGGCGCACACGACCAGACAGGAAGGTCTGACCCAGCTCCAAGGGCTCAGCACAGGGTCTTGGATCCACTGCCAAGGGGAGGTGATGGTGACGAGGACGGGTACTTGGGAGTTGGTCTAACCTGATAGCCAGGGAGATAAGCTCATCCAAGGAGAGATCCGCATCGCGGCTGGCGAGCTCGGTCTGTAGTTTTTTTTTGAGACCCCGCCGGAATGTGGGAAGAAGGGCCGCATTATTCCAGCCACTCTGAGTGGCCAGGGTGCGGAACTGCAGCACGTACTCTGCGGCCGTGTGGTTCCTTGGTGTAACGCTAGAAGCTACTCAGAAGCGGAGAGGCCACTGCAGGGGTGCTGACAAACTGCACGAAATGTGTTCAAAAGTACTCATACTCCTTGGCTTCAAGACCCTTTTGAGACCAGATGGCTGTAGCCAATTCCAGCGCTGGACCAGTGAGCAGCGACATAATGAGCGCAATCCGCGCTGTCTGAGTCAGATGGGGAATGTGTGAAATAGAGCTCACATTGCAGCAAACAACCTTTACACTGCTCAGGATTTCCATCATACTTCTCAGGAAGGGCTACCTTGTAAGGTGAGACGACAGGTTCGGGTGGTGGGGAGCTCACGGACGAGTTAAGTTGTGACACTTGCTGTGAAATCTGCTCCACCGTGGGGAGAACTGAGTGCAGCGTTTCCTGGGTGGACATCAAATGTCTAAATCATCACAGTCTAAAAGAGACTGTGTGTGTGTTTAAATTGAAACAATGCCTGTAACAAATATTGTCTCAATAGCTTGAGTTGTGGGTGATGGAGCATAGCTACTAGCTGACACTTGGTTTAGCCTGCTTGTCTCCTGCCTGACACTGACACTAGATAGTCAGCCCTTAACGTACCCTGCCTTAAGAATACTGGCAATGGTGCAAGAGACGAGAAAAGCATTCTACATAGGATGAATATGACTGATACCTACATGAATGACTATTTAGGGGTTAACCCTGGTGCAATTTTTAATACCATATCTGGATAACTCATAAAATAACTTTAACAAGGCCTATACAAAATCATTCAATTATTCCTTTAATGATTTAAATGTAACTGATTACTTTCTCTATTTCTGCAGAGCTCATTGAATACTATATGTCCAATTTGTCTTACTGTCCTTGTGCATGATGTCCTTTCTAACTCTAAATTGAATCTATTCTGAGTTAATTATAACAACTGATGCCTAGAGATCAGAAGTGTATGCTGACTTAAATGTCCTGTGACTGAAAGAGCAGTGCAATTATTCTCAATTAAAAAGAAGGATGCTCATCATCATATGAAGCTGATCTCATATTCCCTCACTGCCACTCACTCTCTGTCATACTGTTAAACTGCACTCTTCTGAAAAGGATCTAATATGAGACTTTGTTTTGTGAAAAAGAAAAATTGCATTTCCAATGTAATTTGATTTTATTTAATGGTTGTTTCTTGTTTTACCCTCATTTTATCCTGGTGGGGGGTTTTAAGAAAATGCCTGTAACAGACAGTGTTTATGGTGTAGCTGACTTAACTGAGGCAAGGGACACCTTAAAAGTTTTAAAAAGCCTTTCATATTATATAGGATTTCAATTACACTACTCAATATCCTGATTGTCAGTAATTTCTTACTTTCTTTATTGTGCCTCAGCAACTAGTATGGACCATTACTCATGAACCTCAGTATTTATTGCTGTAGTTGGCAATCTGTACACTTTTCAGTTGGAACAAGTCAATAAAGAAAAGTGTTGTATGGAAAAAAAGTAGCTACAAGTCAATAACACCAGCTTCTCTTGTGCTAGGATTTAATATTTTTTCAAGAAGACCAAGTTATGGCAAACTTGGTAAAATTAAAAAAAGATGTCCTACTTGTCAATATTTTTCATTTATATGATACTGGATTATTTATTTAAATTTGTATCATTTTTATAAAATATTGTTTACTTAAGTGCAGTGGTAATAATAATAATAGACAATAGCAATAATATAGATAACAATAAAGATTACAGCAACATTAACTATAACTATAAAATAACTATAATAACTTTAATAATAATAACACTTACTAATTATACCAATATATAAGTATAACTATAGCAGCTCCATGGGTTCATGGGTTCAGTTAGGTAAGTTTTCAAATGGCTTGAGATACTATACACACAAGGATCCACACTACTATACTCACAAGACGTGTCCTGTCTCTAGAAAGGTGGGACACAAGGCCCAGGACATAAAAACTCTGCTGAACAGATGTGAGGTACTAACTGCTGCACTAATATGATAGAGAGAGTATTACCCCATACCTTAACATTCCTCACAATTTTTTCTCACAGTTCATGGACAGATGGATTAGGAGGTGGGGTGGGGGTGGTTGGGGGTTGTGTAAACGTAATAAGAAGATATAAGTCAAACAGGTAATGTGATGTCCTGGCCATCTTATGTCATAAAGGTCAAGGAAATTCTATCGGCTAATTATTGTCAGATGTATTGGTGGAAACAGCGTCACTTTTAGTAATTTTTTTTACCTTCTATAACTGTCAAAATGCTAATTGATCATTATTGATGCCGGCTGCTCGCTAGGTTATATACACACACACACAAAAATAGCAACATAGAACAAATCTGTCAAGTGGGCAACATACGTTTGTTCTCTTTTTATACACAACCAATGTAGAGTGCTGTCAAATCTTTGAGCAAACAGCTATTTGTACTTGTATTATGGTTGTTTGATGGGGCAAATCTCTTAGACTGAGAAAGTAACATTTTTGGGGTTGACGAATGGCTGCACAGCCGTTTTTTATTTTAACAAGGAATATGATACTCTCAATCGCTTCACAATTACGACACAATGACCTACCCACTAGAGCAGCGAGATTGTAACACTTGGTTTGAGTGGGAAAAGTCCCGAAAAGGGTGCAAATTTAAATAGATTTCTTTTCACCTGTACCCTTCAAATGCAGTGCAAGGCCACATCAAGACTGCATCATACGTACCAGATTACTAGAACAAACCTTTCCAATAATCAAGTTATATTTGCTCTGTTATAATCTTTGCTCGTTTGACTCGTTACAGCGTGCATGTCAGCGATCTTGCCGGACAGCCGTCGCCCAGCTTTATCTCCGTTCTTTTCCTCTTCACTTCCAGCTTTTCCTCCTAGCCTGCGGGTGGTGCTCTCGAAACCCTTTCCTTCCCTTATTTATACCACTCCCCGACTTTTCTTCCTTGCCGGTTATTATGCTTTCTATGCAGTCTACACGGTCCGTCGCGTTTTAGCAGCTTCCTCTTCACCAATCGTTGTTTCCTAACGTTTGCCTGTTTGTCTGTCCTTCTCTGTATCTCCCATTTACTTTGTAGGTACTGTAGATAGACTAAATTGCCAAGAGTGTTTGCTCACCCATCCAAATTATCTAAATCAGGTGTTCCAATCACTTTCATGGCCACAGATGTATAAAATTAAGCACTCAGGCATACAGACTGTTTTTACAAACATTTGGAAAGAATTGGCCACCTGTGCAACAAATCCAGTCATGAAATTTCCTCACTCCTAAATATTTCACAGTCAACTGTCAGCTGTATTATAAGAAAATGGAAGTGTTTGGGAATGACAGCAACTCAATCACAAAATGGTAGGTCACGTAAACTGATGGAGCGAGGTCAGCGGATGCTGGAGCACATTCTTCACAACTTTCTGCAGAGTCAATCACTACAGACCTCCAAACTTCATGTGGCCTTCAGATTAGCTCAAGAACAGTGTTCAGAGAGCTTCATGAATTGGGTTTCTATGGTCGAGCAGCTGCATCCAAGCCATACATCACCAAGTACAATGCAAAGCGTCAGATGCAGTGGTGTAAAGCACGCCGCCACTGGACTCAAGAGCAGTGGAGGCACGTTCTCTGGAGTGACGAATCGCGCTTCTCCATCTGGCAATCTGATGAACGAGTCTGGGATTGACGGTTGCCAGGAGAACGGTACTTGTCTGACTGCATTGTGCCAAGTGTAAAGTTTGGTGGAGGGGGGGTTATGTTTTGGGGCTGTTTATCAGGAGCTGTGCTTGGCCCCTTAGTACCCATGTGAAAGAAACTCTGAATGCTTCAGCATACCAAGACATTTTGGACAGTTCCATGCTCCCAACTTTTTGGGAACAGTTTGGAGCTGGTCCCTTCCTATTCAAACAAGACAGTGCACCAGTGAACAAAGCAAGGTCCATAAAGACATGGGCAACAGAGTCTGGTGTGGATGAACTTGACTGGCCTGACCTCAACCCGATAGATCTTTTTGTCCAACATAAATATGTGACCTCATAAATGTCCATAAACACAGTCCTAAACCTTGTGGACAGCCTTCACAGAAGAGTTGAAGCTGTTTTAGCTGCAAAGGGTGTGCCAATGTCATATTGAACGCTATGGATTAGGACTGGGAAGTCACTTAAGGTCATATGTGAGTCAAGACAGGTGAGCAAATACTTTTGACAATATAGTGTATATCGTGTCACCCTGCAGTCTGTTAATAAATCTCTCATGCTTGTACGTATTTCCATTCTTTCTCCTGCATCCTCCTACAGACCCTGGTGCATATGGACAGGACCCTGGCTATCATGTCTGCTCATGAAGCAATGGTAATCAAAGCCCCAAAAAGCTGGTACCACCAGGCTGGAGGGCTGCTCCGTTGCCCTGTACTTAATGTTGTTGCTGGCTCTGGATCGGTGGTGGCTCCTATGCCTGCTGGTGGAACCGTGCCAGTGCCTAGCCCCGAGCTTCCTTCTGGCTTCTTCTCGGTTCTGTTCTTCTTATCTTTCAGCTTTTCCTCCTAGCCTGCGGGTGGTGATCACGCCACCCTTTCCTTCCCCTATTTATACCGCTCCCTGGCTTCTCTTTCCTGTGTTGAGTGTGGCAAGAGAGAATTAGGTATTACATTCCATCAAACTACACCAGGGGTCAGGTGTCAGGAAATGTGTAATGACTTGTGTGACATATGTAACTTATATGACATATGTGACATCTGTTCATGATTTTCCCATATGTGACATGTGGTCAGCATGTCTGACATAAAGGTGTTAGGTGTCAGGAAGTTTGTAATGACATTCCAATATGTGACATCTAGTCAGTATGAAAGTAACAGTTCTCCCATATGTGATCCCTAGGGTGCTAGGAATTAGGATGAATGTAAAATGATTTCCCCTTATGATCAGGATGACTGACACACAGGTGTTAGGAGTCAGAAAGTGTGTAATCACATTCCCATATGTGACATCTGGTCAGGATGAAAGTAAATGATTTTCCCTTATGGTCAGGATGTCTGACCCCTGGGGTTTAAGGGGTCAGGATGTATGACGCCCAGGTGTTGAGTGTCAGATTAAAAATTACCGATTTCCTCTGTGTGACATCTGGTCAAGTGCTGCGTTGTTGCACGGCGCTACCGCCCTCCCAGCTATTCTACGTCACTTAATTATTGTCGGATGCATGGGCAGTATGTTTTAAAAACGTTATACTTCTATAACTGTCAGAATGTCGGACCCCCCCCACCCCACACACACACACATTTTATGCACTTTATTTTGATCCAATATACAATATGAACAACAGCAGGTGACAAAATATTTTTAGAAAAACATCCATCCTGACACACAGTTCATAAGATCCTATAAAACTTTTTCCCCAAATTTAATGATAAAGAAAACAGCGCTTTTTCCAAACATGCAAGCTTCCAACAATTGCTGAAATAGAACAGTATTTCACCACCTGTTTGGATTTTACTCTACTAAATCCCCCTAGACCAAGTCCACATACTGCAGGTTATATGCACACACACACACACACACACACACACACACACACCTGATTGTGGCATGCGCAACAAACATCTGTTTCGGTTATTTAACCAATGAATGTGGAAATATAGTCAAGCCTTTCACCAAAGAACTATGAACTATGGATGTTTTTTACATATGCACCAAAAAAGGCTCGCACTATTTTAAAAAGATCTCTTAGCAATTATTTCAGTAAGGAAAATAAGAACGCCGTTCTATTCACAATTCCTACACGAGTTAAAAACCGAGGCAGCGAGATTCTAACACTTGTTTGGTTTGACTGGCAAAAGTTCCCGAAAGTAGTTCAAGATTTTCTAATACATCGTTTAAACAAATTCCTTTTAAACTGTACTGGCCGATAATCAAGTGCCATTGCAGTGTTCTGTGATTAATACAGTATGACCATTCTCTGTCTCAATCGGGATCTTCTCAAGTGAACTCAAGCATAATTGTAACAAGAAGTTGAAGTATCCCAACACCACACACACTCACTCACTCAATCACTCATTTACTCACTGGCCATCACAAATTATTAGTATTTTGTAACTGTAATCTATTCTCATAGTTTTATATCATATGCCTACATATTATTAAATCTACATTAATTCACATGTAATAAAATAATCTAATGTTTAATGTAGATAAACGTTTAATATAATTATCAAAAATTCAAAAGGAAATAAAAAAAAACTAAATAAAAACCCAAATAAACAAATAAACACACACACATACACACACAACCAAACACGCACACAAACAAGCACAATCAAAGACATACACTAAGAAACACAGATGTAAAAGTTGGGCCACCTTTATCTGCTGGGTGAACATGTTCGTATACAGCTATTTACCAAGGTGATCATTCAGGTTTATCAAAAACTTCACATGCTATATGTAACATGTAACATACTGTATGTCGTTTGCTGTATGTTGCGTACAACTGTTTAGTGCTGTTTCTTGTACCAGTTCAGCTGTACAACTCGATTCATGAGACAGTTTAGTACACGGTGATACTTTGAATATCTCTGCTGTGTTTCTCTTTATTTTTTACCTGTACAGTTCTGTACTATTAGTTCAGTTAAGTCCATCTTCAGGTCCTAAAATAATTAGTAATGACAACTAACTGAAATGAAAACGGGATTTCAGTCCTCCTGGCTTTCAGGCTTTCAATCATATAGATTATGTTAAACTCATCAGTTCATGTTACATTTACGTTATTATGGATTTGCCTGAAAGTATAACCATCCTAAATCAAGAAACATCTCTACAGTGCAGCTCCTTGTAATGCCTTAAACGATGTGGATTTGCATCTCGAACAAATTAATTAAATGTACATTATTATAGGAAAAATGTGCTTGGTACTCATCATTTCCGGTACTTGACAAAACTTTTGGAACAAATTATAACAAGAACAGAGGCACCACTGCAGTTATTAAATCTTTGAATCCTCCTATGAATACCTTTCTAAAATTAAAATCTAGCCTCAGTGCCAAAGTGATTCAAGTTTGTTACAATCCATAATTCAATGCATTGACACTGGTCGTACTTGCTTTGATGAAGTGTGTAGCTGAGAGCCTGACGCAGACAGTGACCCTTCACTCTCTAGTACAGAGGGTTCATGCTGGACAGAACCCAGGAGGCTTGATTCTAAAAAATAAATAAATAAATAAATTACTTAATTAATTAAAAAAAATAAGTAAACAAAAAACAAACAAACAAAAAAAACATTAAAACAACCGTCAAACCTATGAATTCAATATTTATCTTAGAAATGAAATGGTAAGAAAAAAGTACCTGCGGAATTACTTTCATAAATTGTGGTCACATCTGCATCCAAATGCCTAACATCTTTATCAAAACCATTAATTAACTGAGCGTATAGGCTGAAAAGTGAACGTGAACCTCTAGGTTCATTGAAAACATTTCCCTAAAATCACTCAGCCCACTTGCTTAAAGGACTGTGGCATGTTCTTATCCCTTCCCAAATTTTGCAGCACCTGAATGAGGGACACTGTAAGGGAAAGCCTTTCAGCTAGCAAACCACATGCTAAAATTTGAAACCCCAAAGCATTGAAATTGAAATTGAAATGCCCCTCCCAGGGCCTTCCTGCTAGTAGGGAGGTTTGCATTTCATACCGGTTCCTGCAGGGGGCGATGCAAAGTCTATATTATCTGTGATGCTGCATTATATATATATATATATATATATATGCATTTTACTTTTTTAATTGAATAACTTCATTGTTAAATTTAAACTTGAACAAACAGCACCAGCAAACAGGAAGTGCAGAAGCTGTGGACACTCATTAACAAGAATTGTTCTTATTTCATAGGACTGTTCCTAAATACACCAAAAGTACTGAAACCCCCAAAATAAGACATTTAGGTAACATTATGATGCACATCAACAAAATCTACATGGTGATCTTTAGCAAGCTACAGTTTCTACAGAAAACTTTTGGCAGTTGGAAGTTCTGTGGTGGTTCTGACTTTCTGGTCAGTAGTCCAGCATCCTAAGCCCTGCACCACCACAGAACTACTCAGAAAAAGAACTGAGAACTCTCAGAAAAATTGTTGAAATAGGAACCAAAGACAAGACTATTTACACCAATAATAATTTGTCGCATGATATGGAAATTGTATACAACCTATAAGAGTTAATGAACTACGTACGAACATTTACTAATCATTGTGAGTCTTTGCCTGTTGTAAATACTATGAAAGTTATTCATCAAATATTACTCTGCATATTTGATTGTACATTTGAGCATGAATCGAGTTATATATTATGTAGTCTTACCCTTGTAACCGGCGTGCATTTTAAGCGGCATGGTGGCTTCTCACAGCAAGAAGGTCCTGGGTTCAATCCCAGGGTGGAGCGGCCTGGGTCATTTCTACGTTTCAACGTTTCTGACTGTCTCTATGCCAAATGTTTTGGTCTTCCTAACCTTTAAAGGGTATATATCTGGTTGTGTATGTGTGTCTGAGGGTAAAGGGTGAGAGGTGAGGGTGTGGGATGTGGTCTGGGGCTGATAGTGATTATGATAAATAAGAGTTAATGGAAGGCACCTGAGATGGTCTTCATTCAAACACTGGGATTTGAACCCAGGCCTCCCGAGTGAAGAATACTAACTGTAAGACCCATGTAGGTTCTCTTAAACTAGTCTACAATATTAGCCTTTTGAAAATATTTAGTAAGGAAGGTTTTTGATACAAAGTTCCCACTAATACATGTGTGTGTGTGTGTGTGGTGGAGGGGACCTACCCCTCCAACAGCTGCCATCAATAATGTTTCATTAACATTTTGACAGGCATAGAAGGTAAAACAGTTTTACTACAAGGGTACTCTGGTCCCATATGTATTAATGAGTGTTATTGCAAAATTAGAGTTTAATTAACTATGCACTGCATTCTTCTCCACCTCGTTCTTTCAGGTCCTAGCTGTTTTAGTCACTTCTGTCAGTGTTGCTCTGGCTTTTGATGTCAGAAACATAATAACCCATGGAAAAGGGTGCAATTGTGCTGCTTTTAGAACACCCTTTTGTCCCATCATTGTGCTTCAGTGTCCATAAAATGGCAGTCTCTCAGAAGCTTTGCTTTTGTGCTTTCTGTCTTTTTACCCACATCTATGTTGGATAGTAGTTTGAATTCAATCTTTTACACGTTCTGTTACAACTAATATGTAGTACACAATATTACATATATACACAATATTAGAAACAGTAATATTAAAACATTATGTAGAAATCCTTTCCAATTTTTGGTCTTTCTTATTGCAGAAAATCTCACTGCTAACAGGTTTATAATATAGAACTTCACGGGCTCTCACCTTTGAGATTTTGCAAATGTTTTGCAAATGTTTTCATCTGTTATCTTATAGATAGATGAACTGCTTTTTACATTATTTTCGTATTGTTTAACAACATCTCATAAAAAATTCCATAGGTTGCCTTTTTGCCTCAAATGTTGATGAAGTAATAAAAAACAATGTGAAAACAAAAATATAATTGTGTTCGTTTCTCTGCATAAGAATTATGGCATGTCATGAAAAATTAATAAAAGCTAAGTATACTTCCACTTATTCAGAAGTAGAGGGAATTGGTTTTGATGTTTGATCAAAATATTAAGATGACTTGACCCATGATATTTGATGTCAGTTTGACATTTCATAAGATAACAAAAGCAGGGACTATGACAGGAGATGCCATGGAATGAGTCTGTATAATCAAAAATAAATCAGAAAAAAATATTTTTTAATTATACAAACCGCAACACTTTTTGTCTACTTATAAAAGCATAACACAAGAATACAACTTTGCAGACATTGTGTGGAATACTTTATGGCTATCTCAGTATGCAGAATTAATTATATATTTTTTTCCATGACCCATGTGAACTGGTGCCCTTTTCAATGTTCATATGTTACCATTTTTAAAAATCTAATGGATGGCATGGGCATGGTGGTGTATTAGGTATTGTTTTTATCTGACAGATCTAGGCCCTGTGGTTTGAGTTTCATTCTACCATTGCAATAATTCAAAATATCTCTAGTTTATTACGTTTAAAAAACTGGGTGAGAATAAGGTCTCATGTAATTGCCTGACAGCATGTGCTTTCTAGTTCATGTTTTTGGGATTATCTCAGTACTCACCACAACCTTGAATGAGAATACGTTGCTGACTTGTTCATTCAGTAATTATCCTGTTCATATTCTGTTAAATACATGATGGAAAAGCAAAATGCAAACGTCAATTGAATGTTGTCTTAAAAATACAAATACAACACTAAAACAAATTATATTGATTTTTAATTAATCTGAAGTTTTACTTTGGGTGTGACATTCACATTATAACAGTTCTATAGAAAAAGTCAGAGCTGCTATACATTGTAAACTGAATACATAGCAGAAAATGATTAAAACTGATTAAAACTAGGATGCATTTATAGAGAAACACACAATGTTTAATTGGATCATGCCTATCATGTGTCCAGATTATAACTGGATGTTAGATCAGTGGAAATGTCATATGCTGTAGATGGAAAGAAAAGCAGGGTTTTGTCTAAATCCTGATTTATTTGAAGGTATGCCAGTTTAAACACAGAGATTAAAGTAGGAAAACTTCCTTAATGTCAGTTACAATTTGCACTGCTCACAAAAATTAGGCAATGTTTTTCTTAATAAATATGAAGAGATAAAAAAACCCAATTTGATTTATTGCATTAAAACAAGATAAGCAAAAAAGCAAATGAAATGTCAAAGAAAGTTGTTTGATTGCACAAATGAGATGCAAACTTAATTATGGTGATTGAGTAAAAAGTGATATATTAATAGGGGTGAACAGAAATATGTCAAACTGGACGAGAGTGCCACACATTAACGGTTTAGTAATGTGTATCGTCACCCAAGACTGCTAAAACACACTGACATTTTTGGGACACAAGATTGTGTTAGGCTTCCCCCGGTGCATTCGGTCGTCCTCGTCGGTCGCCATTACAGAGTCATTGGTGGGGCGGCCTTATATCCACTATCGTAATTATATCCTGATCCCAAACAGCTGCTTCACGTCCTATAAAGTCGTGGTGTTAGCGCTGTTCGGGGCCAGGTCATCATTATTCCAACGGGATTCCATCTCCGTTCGGTTCGCGCGTCTGACCACCGGCGCCCTTGCGCCCTTCCGCGTTCCCTAGGGATAGAGGTTAAGTTCCAGGGGCTTTTAGTGCCGATGGACTGGTATGGGCGGATAACCCCCAAGGTGTTTAGTTTGTTAGGGGCACTTTGAGGGTTTTTCCGTTCCGTACTCGTGCGCTCCTCGCACGCTTTGAGCTAGCGCTCTTCAGTGGTTGCCACCTACTTAGCCTCACTCCAGCCGGGTGTTCGTTCCGAATAGGACACGCCTCGGTCTGGCTTCTGCGTTTCTGAGCTCACACTTGCCCTCTGGTGCTTCGGCGCTCCTAGCGATCTATTCGCGTTCGCGCTCCTTGCGTACCCAAGTTTTTCTTTGTGTTTTGGCGCTTTTGTGTGTTATTCACACTCGCACTACAAGCGCGCCCTGAGCTTATATGCTCTCCTTTTTGCGCTTTAGCCCCTTCCCCGATTTCTTCACCCCCTCGCGCTCCGTGTGCGTTAGAGCTCACGCTCGCCCTCTGGCGCTTCGGCGCCCTCTGCACTCTTTAGAGCCGCTACTCGTTAGTGCGTTAGACATATACGCGTCCGGCGCTCTTCCGCTCTCTTGAGTCTGACTCTAGTCGGCTGCTGACTCGAGATATGCCCCGGCTAGAGTAGCCACTGGGTAAACACGC
>JAUZSU010200715.1:0-11635 GCA_034780255.1 Parotocinclus maculicauda
AGAGTTCAGTGGTGGTGTGCTTTGCACCACTGCATCTGACGCTTTGCACTGCACTTGATGATATATGGCTTGAATGCAGCTGCTCGACCATGGAAACCCATTCGATGAAGCTCTCTGCACACTGTTCTTCAGCTAATCTGAAGACCACATGAATTTTGGGGGTCTGTAGTAGCTGACTCTGCAGAAAGTTGGCGACCTTTTCGCACTATGCGCTTCAGCGTCCACTGACCCCACCCACTTAGTCAGGTTACGTGGCCTACCACGTCGTGGCTGAGTTGCTGTCGTTCCCAAACACTTCCATTTTCTTATAATACAGCTGACAGTAGACTGTGGAATATTTAGGAGCGAGAAAATTTCACGACTGGATTTGTTGCACAGGTGGCATCCTATCACAGTTCCAAGCTGGAATTTACTGAGCTCCTGAGAGCGACCCATTCTTTCACAAATGTTTATAAAAAGTGTCTGCATGCCTAATTTTATACACCTGTGGCCATGGAAGTGATTGGAACACCTGATTCAGATAATTTGGCTGGGTGAGAAAATACATTTGGCGATATAGTTTATGTACACTGCCCCATTTATTCTGTGTATCAGTTAGAGAAAACATGAGTCCAACACACAAAGAGAGTAGACTAATATAATGCCATACTTGGTTGTTTAATATATAAAATGAGTTCATTAAGATAGTTCTCGTGATCTCTCAAAGGCAGATCGTGAAGATTATGGAATCATTTAAAATCTAAAATTGTCATACCGCCCACACTGACATGAAGGTATTTATTTATGTAATAAGAGAGTGGGAGGATAAGAAAAGGATAAGCCTTTAAGAAAGAAGGATGTCATGAAGAGTTGAGGATGAGATTGTAACTTAATAGGAGTACGTACATAAAATTAAGGGCTCAATTTAGCATCTAATTATAAAATTGAAAGGGACAACGAACAGACATAACGACATAACATTGAAACCACTGGCAGGTGAAGTAAATAACTGACATTTTTATGCTGAAACTCTCTGCTGGGAACTATTGAGTTCTATTATTCATGTGGATAATACTTTGAAAAGTACCACCTACCTAAACATTGCTGCAGAACAAGTTCACCACTCAATGACAATTATATTCGCTAATGGCAGCGAAATATTTCGACAGGATATTGCACCCTAACACACTGCTAAAATTATTGAGGAATGGTTTGAGAATGAAAACGAGCCAGGCACTGACCTGAAAATTTAGATCTCAGTCTATGGAATGTGTCTAATAAACGAATCTGATCCATGTAGGCCACACATTGCAACCTAAATTAATTAAATTATCTCCTAATAATGTATTGGTGCTAGATACCACAGAACAAATTAGAGCTCTGATGGTATATGGTGGTGGTTTTAATGTTATGTCTGATTGGTATATAATCTAAAATACAAAGCAAGTCAAAAGCCATAGGAAAAGCCTTTTAAGAAACAAAAGGAAACTTGACAAAACTGAATACCCCAGCAGGCCTATCTTTTAGGCAAGAACATGGCCACCATCTTGAAAGTCGCAAATTTCAACCAAGTGCAAGTTTTTCTCCAGTGTGAAAGTGGTCATGTGCCATATCAAAGAAGACCAGAATTGTCTCAAAAATCGACTGTCAGATTTGTATAATCTATTGTGGTTCAATTGTTATCAACACAGCAAGTTGCAACTGGGAACGTTGCCACAGAGGTGAAGTAACCTCAGAGCTTAACATTTAGGATCCAGTTGTTATGAACCCGCATGTCTGGAGTCTGGAGAATGTCTGGAGAAATGCTCTCAAGCCTCCACGATATGGTGCTGAAGGTGGTGTTTGTTGCGGATTTTCTCAGCATTTGTTTGCGATGACCCCAGAGATAAATGCAGAGTGGTGTGTGGTCGGGTGATCTGGGTGGCATTTCCACAGTTCTATAACGGCCAATCCAATGACCAGGGAATTGAATATGCAGCCACTGCAGCCAACACCTGCTCTGTAGTGGAGTGGAGTTCCATCCTGTTGGAAATAACGGGAAACTACCATCTTTGATTAGAATGTATGGGAACACCATTTCCTGGACAATTGTCACGTAACTGTGAGCAGCGTCTGGTCAATGAAAATGGGTCCAATTACACAGATGCCCCATATTCCACTCCACAATCTTCACATCATCTATGACTTGTCTGCCGTCCAGTGAGGGTTTTCTTTACTCCACTACATCTCATTCTGGCGGCTGACATCCCCAATGACATAAAAATTGGCCTCGTCACAGAACAGAATGCCCTATGCGAATGCGGGATCCATTCGATGTTGGTGCAACTCCCAGGTGCAGAACTCGACATCTATCAGGGTCATTCTCTCACAGTTTCTGCCACAGCTAGCACTTATTGATATGAAGTATAAGGGATGACGGGTTGACACCACATTCTGCTGCGACACATCACATGCTGCATCATGGACATTTCGCAAAGGCTGCCAAAACTATTGTTAAGGCTTCTTTGTCAGTAGCGGTCTTCGTGTGACCACTACGTGATCATTTACAGTCCCATTTTTTCAGAATTTGGCCATGAGGGATATAACAGTTCTCCTAAAAAACTGCCTTTCTGAGTTTCTGTTGTTGAAGTCTGCAGCTATGATACGGTAGCTGTGTTCCCCGACCATCAGAATCCCTCCAATCCTCTTTTCTTTTCATCAATTCCATCTTTAGTTACCTATGCCGGACAACAAAAGTTTTGAACTGTTTCGATAACTTTTGAACAACAAGAGATATTGCAAATCTGATTGCAGCAATCGATTTCTGACAATTCTTGTTCTTCTTTGATATGCTGCATGACCTCCTTCCTATTAAAAAATTGTCCCGTGACTTTTGACTCACCCTGTACATAGAAAAGAACCTTAATGTTTTTTTTTTAATACACCACTTTAGGCAATGATATAAAACAATGCTTAGAAATAGGCTGAGGGGAACCCATTTGGCTTTTCCTTAAAGTAAACCATTGTACATGAATGATGCTTGGTGGCCAAGTTTATGAAATTGCTCAAACCTAAGAGCAGAGCCTATTTCTTCACTTTGTGCAATTAAAGCAATAAAAACCTGATGCCACAACTATCAACCAAATCTAGATTAATGCCTAGGAATTAAGCATACTTCACCTGAATGACTCACATTGCCTTTAATCGAGCATTTACATGGATGGAACTAAATGTAACGCTTTATTGTTGATGAGCAGAAAGTGACACGCATCTCGACTGGCTTTGGTACTTCAGCGTTTCCATAGAGATCTGCAGATCGTGTGACTAGCGATTATGAAGACCTTTGATCATTTCCCTCTCTCACAATATTCCCAAAAGAAAGAGCAATAATAACGATGCACAGACTGACACAGAGCCTGGCAGACACAGAAAGGCAGACTCGCAAAACACGTGTGTCAAGAGTGCAAAACAAAATGTAATTAAGGAGCTGATTATTAGTGGAAGGTCAACAGTGCACTGAAATAAAAAGAAAAATTGTGTAATCAGAGTAAGATGTATGTAACAATGCACAACGAATGCTAAAATCTATTATATTTAAAAAGAGCTCACATGCAAAAGCAGTACATACGCACTTTATTAAGGACTGGATAATCATACACCACAATCTCGAGTTTACTCAGAATGGTAAATGAAGAAATATTTTTTTCAATAAAGAAAAAAACATCCAATAAGAGGAAGTTCTGCAGATGAAAAATCTTTTGTTGACTAGAGATAGCAGCGAGCAACGGTCAGACTGGTAACTCGCATTACCACTCTATATAACTGAGCTAAGTTAAAAAGCCTCTCAGCATGCAGAATATGTCAAGCCTGGAGGCGGACTGGCTACAACAGAAGAAGAACACATCAGGTTCCACTTCTGTCAGTCAAGAACAGGAACCTGAGGTTACAGTAGGCATAGGGCTCACCAAAACAAGACAACTGAAGACCAGAAAACAAAGCCTGGGTTGCTGAATATCACAGATGGTAGGGAGAGAAATCAGTTCCAACAGCACCCAATCTGCCTCGTGTCCAGGTAGTGGTGATGTAATGGTGTGTGTGCACTTTCTTAGCACACCTTGGATCCATCAATGCCAACCTTCATTGCTTAAATACCAACAATTATGAGTATTGTTGCTAACCATGTGCATCCCTTCCTGGCTACAATTTACCTATGTTTTAATGTGTAGTTCAGGCATGATGATGCTCCATGTCACAGAGCAAGAGTCGCAAAGTTATTTCAGAAACATGAAAAATCACTTCAATGGCTTTCTTGTTCACCAGAAGTGAGACCAGAGTCTCACAGGAATGTCTCCAATTAGTCTAATTCTTGCCATAAAAGACTGAGCCTTGTTTTGAAAGTGCTTAGTCAGTGTACCAGTACTCAGAAGCCAAAACACCAGACACACATGCCTATTCTAGAGTTCCTGAAATGATTCACAAAGCTTTCTTTGCCACAGTAATTTTTTTTCTTTTTAAAATTTGTTTTTCCCCTACTGTTTTTAACTCTGTACATTGCACCACTGGTTGTATTTGTGAGAAATACACACTTCAATACTTCAACATCAAAACAGATTCCTATCGCTTAAAGTCGGTTAGAAAATAAATAAATAAACAAATAACTTACTGAAAACCTCCCCCACTACCATCAATCAAAGTAAGCAACCACAGATATTGCAAAATATCATTAGATACATATATAATGTGACCAAAGGACTGTAGGCCCTTTTGATGAAATAATTCGTATTTAATCAGCGCTGCTAACAGGTTCATAATATAAATCATCAAGACATGGAATCCCTATGAACTCCCGAGTGACTCCTAACATAATCCCCAATAAGCCAGTTGGTCACCTTTCTGCTCTCCTAAAATAAAGTTGCTAAATAAACTGTTTACAGACTTTGAATGAGCCATGACCTCAATTCCATCTAGACATTTTCAAGACACACTGGAATGCCAACAGTAAGCCAGTCCTTACTGACCAACATCAGAACCATCTGTAGTGGATCGTTGCAGCAGCAAAGGGGTATAAGGGGTACTCAGACTATGAAATGCTGGGATAAACCATTAATGAGTTAATAAAGTGAGTATTCTGTATAAAAAGTATGTCTTTTTGCAATGAAGGAAAATAACTCTAAACTGTGCCATAGTTCCCATTTCAAACAGGTGTACAACTTAGCCTACTACATCAATGCTGCAGCATAAATGAGTACATTTAACTAATAAATCGTGCCATTACACATTAGTAAATGGCTAAAATAGCAGCAATGTGTAACGCTAATGGTGTGTCTGTACTATACACAATTATTCCAGAGACATTCCTCATAAGAAATAACAGATTAAAGTCCTATTAACATGATAGCACTACATTTTTATACAAAAAAAGTTACTAAGTACACAGCATTTTTTTAATCTAAACACTCTGACAACACTGCCTGCTTTGACTTCGTTTCATTTATTAGCAGTTACAATGCATGTCCTACATGTATTTTACTGCAAAAAAAACTCTAAATAACAAAAATATCCCCTTTATATTATATTATATAGCACGCTAACAGTGACAGCACAGACAAATTGGGACTGTGTTGGTTTACTGGTTTAGGTTCTGGACTAAATACCAGAAACTACAGAATTCAAATACCACCACCTCCAAGCTGTTACTTTGGGTCCTTAAGTAAGGCCCTTGACCCAAACAGCTTGGATTGTAAGAACGTATCTGTTGTAAGCAAATCTACTGAACGACTAAACCCAAAATGTTTCTCATAGTTCCTCAATATATAATGCATGAAATAAAGTCATGCTGACTTCCTTCATTTTATAGAACATAAACTAAGACAACACACTTATCCAAAGACAAAGAAGCTACGAGGTGATCTTAATGAAAGTTTTGCTTATTCCATATTCAGCGTCTGCATGAACAAAGCAGTGGCAAGAAGTTTGGAAAATGTATTTTAACTGTAGTTTCTGTAACAAACTACGACATACTACAAAAGCTGATTAAAAAGGTAACATTGTAACCGTTCCTCTTTATTCAACCAACTTGTATACATAAATATTTCCTCTATATGCAAATAATTTAAGAAGTAGAAGGACCTCTAATTCCTCCATTCAGTTCAGTTTCTTTTGCCATTCACTTCCCAGCAGTGGCATGTTCTTCTCATTCCACAATCATATCTAGCATCACACTGCATACTTTTCAATAAACCAGAAAGCCTTTCTACTCAGACCAATGCTCCTCTCTAAAGCCGGTTTAGAATTTACAGCCCTATTAGATCCGTTAAAGCCTGATCTGATTCTGACCAAGCTTCTGGTTGTATTTTCTCAAGTCAACTAAATATGTCTGCAGGCGATGATTCTAAATTATTTCTTGTATCCTCACTTAACTACACACCCAGCTCTCTCACACCTACTTAGCCAAGGTCAACAGACGTTAAGCAAACGCACACAAACAAGCCGACAAAATGTGTCATATGCACACGCAGATAGAGACAGATAGAGGTGAAAAACAAACATGTAAAGGCATTGTACACTACCAACAATACCCCTACATAAGACTGAGATTGTGTAAGAAAGTGTGTGGGAAGCAGGCATTGCTCCACTCTCAATAATCAGATCAAATCCACTCAGTGCTCAAGACGGATTGCTCATCTACTAGGTATGTTGGTCTGAAGTGCATACCAAGTTAGCTAATTAGAAGATGAATAAATTCTGAAAATAACTTAAAAACTCAGAAGCCACACTTATATAAGTAGACAAAATAGTCATAATCAAAAGCTCCATTTATTATCAGAAGACAAAATAATTCACCCAAACACTCAAATCTGAAAAAAATCCCACATGATTTCAATATTTTCTTTGATTTTGTCGATATCAATAATTAGATGTTACATTGCAACCTTCAGAAAGTGTTTGTAAAGGTTTTGCACTGCACTTTGCTCTTGTTAATTAGATATTAATTGTTGCGTACTAATGACACTAATGGAAATAACACTAAAGGACTTATAAATGTAAGGAAAACAGGTCTTATTTATATAAACCGAATTAAAAACTGTAGCACACACTACTGAAGGCTTCGCATTTTGCTTTAACAACAGATTTACGGTCAATCGGAACATCTGAGCCACAACTACCTGTACCTGACAGTGCATTTCATTAATGACGTTTATCATAAGTTTCATATTCAGCACAGTTGTGTCTTTAATGCCAGCTGATTTCTGACATTCTTTGCAAATTGCTGTCTTTTGAACAACATCTGTCTTCTCAAAGCCAAGCCACCTCCATGTGAGTAAGCCATTAAATCAAACAACAAAGTGTGAGACTGGTGTTGCCCGTGTTTTGTCTCTTGGCACAGTTTGTTCACTCATTATTAACTTCAGTCATTTATGCTTTTGGTTGAACACTAGCTTGGATTGTGCATGCATTACTATCACGCATAGTCTTTCTTATACTGCTTACAAAAATTAGTGGATACTTCAAAATTAAATATCCCATAACGAAATATTTCATAATTTCCGTGAGCAGTGTACTTGGCTAGAAAATAATACGTTTAATTTATATAGCGCCTTTCTCAAACCTAAGGACGCTTTAAATTAAGTATAACAAAAATAAACACAATTTACACAACATAAGAGACAGTTCAACATAAGCACACAAACATTAAATAAAGGAGGAAAATATATAGTTTTTAGAAGAGACTTAAATTAGATGAAGCAGTGAGTACATGAACTCTTAATGCAAGTTTGACAGCTTTTGGAAACCAAGTAACATACACAATAATGTCAGCTTGCATGTCATGTTGTTAAAACAACAATTAAAATATTAATCGGAGACGATACATATCCCACACTCAATACACCCAAGGTTGAGACAGATCCCGCATGCACACGCTTACACACACTTATTGCTAAGCACAATCCTGTTTAGCAAATGAAACAAGTCAATTTCATATCCTGCAGTCTGGAATATGTCTTTCTCTTTAATATCTAATATCGATTCAATCTAACTTTATTCAAGGCCA
This sequence comes from Parotocinclus maculicauda, assembly GCA_034780255.1. Lineage (NCBI taxonomy): Eukaryota > Metazoa > Chordata > Actinopteri > Siluriformes > Loricariidae > Parotocinclus > Parotocinclus maculicauda. The sequence goes on from JAUZSU010200715.1 coordinate 8,012, forward strand.
TTAATAAGCCTAGAGGTAATTGGTTAAACACGGGACAGAAAAAGATTGAACTTAACTATAAAAACTATAATTGCCTTCTACGCGAAAAGCCTCTCCAGATTCTTTGCTGCACTAGTTTTCTTTGATTAGCTCTGTGTTTCTCAAGAGTAAGGACTTCAGCAAGACATTGACATTATTTTCAGTTCTTTAAATCTTGATGTACTTAACAGCTCATACAGAAATCCAGTATTCAGTAAAGCTTAATCAATGAAGCCCAGCAGCACCTTTTACACACACACACACGTTAACCACAAAGATTTAAGGAGCTATATTTTGCTACATTACTAATGGTTTTGTCTGTACTGCTGATCCAAAGCACACAACTTGCTGTCTGTATCCCTCCTTAGGAAACTGTGTGAAAGTGTATTAAGTCAGTTTAAAGGGGGGGAACAGCTTTCAGATTAACTCTGTACACTCAGTACTATCCTTCACATCTATTTCTCTCTGTTATGTCATACTGTCATAGAAAGAATACTTGTCCAAACCCCCCAACTTTCTCTTTCATAAAATAAAATAAAATAAATAAGTAAAAACCCACACAACCTTTACAGTTCCAGAAGTGTATTCTTGTTTAGATTCCTGATTATTAGTAATAGATTGTTACGGATGTTCTAAAGCACTTTTGTAAGTCCTTCTGAATAAGGGCATCTGCTAAATACTGTAAATGTAAATGTTAATGCCTATGTAGTTCTGTCTTTTTATGCTTAGGTGCCTGTTTCTGTTAATTATGTAAGTGCTGTAATATGCTTGTGTACCTGCTGTGAGCAGGCTGACTATGTCTAAGGGTGGATTGAGCTGGGTTGGCCTGTGTTTGTAGGCAGTCATGTTATATTGATTGGTATTTAGTCCTTAGTTGTCTGTGATTCTGGCTATCAATAAAGAGTGTGCTGTGAGTAAGTTTCCTGTTTCGTGTGTGTATGTACTTCTTTATTCACCTCAACAGTAAAATACAGTGCTAAAATTATATATAAATCAATTAGTTATACTTGCGCACCGAATCATTTATATATATCCTGCTGAGATTCTATTATGCAAATTAGACCACAGCAATTTCCAGACAGACAGCCTGGAGAGACTTACTAACCTCTGGTGTTGTTTGACCATGAGCTGTGGACATCCTGCCATCCAAGATGTTTAAATTAGAAGTAGAAATCTACTTAGTGTTTTGGTGATAAACATAATTCTTAGTTTGTTTACAACATGTTACTTCATTATTAATTGATTCAATATCTTCCGCTTAATCCACATGGGGTCGCAGGCCAGCCGGTGCCCACCCGGCGACTCTGGGTGCAAGGGCAGGAACAACCCTAGACGGGGCGCCAATCCATCATAGGGCACACACACGCACACAGTCACACGCTAAGGGCCACTGATTAACCTGGAAGTGGTGCTAGTCCTGGACCCTGCCCTGATTGAGGCCTTACACTGGGCACAGCCCAGACAAACCAGGAAAAGTCGACCCCGGCAATGTTAGGGATGTGCCCTGTGACTGGAAGCTTTCACCAAAAAAATATTTAAAATTTAAATTACAACTATTGCTACCTAGTTTGTGAGGTGGATGGATTACAGGCAAACCTGATTCATGTTATCTGAACAAATATTATCAAATTAACACATTGAGTCACTCTTTTCCATGTACATATATGGGGACCAGATGCACAATTTGCACATTGTACATAACCTAATGCAAATGTACCCTAAGTATGGCTGTAAATAGATGCAAAATACTTTTTACCATCTGGCCGTTTTTAAGCATCAGACTCCAATGAGAAGACATTTGTTTGTGAATTTAATGGTATATGTTAAGGTATCTCGATAAGTCCATATGGGGGTACTGCTGTAGGATTGACTATTTTTACATTGCACACTTACGATGCAGAGTCATAAGCTGCCAATTTAACTCAATTTAACCTCTGTCAATACAAATACAATTTAACATTACAATATGTGTGTTTAACACCATATACTGATATAAAAATGACCTACATTATAATGAATGTTGAGCCAAATAGCATCCAAGAAATTTAATTTAAAACTACAAGTGGCTGATACATCCCTTATCAGTGAGTAAAGTAAAGCTTTATTCAGTGGTTCATGTTTATTTTATTGTATATCATGATAAAATCAATGATTGCTACAGATATCGATGCTAAAATGTATTGAGTAGGTGGCACCAAAAAATTACATTTAAAAACTTGGGTGGGCCACAGGTATCCAAATGGATAAAGCGCGTCTAATCTTGTGCATGTCTAATCTAATGCAGCTAGAGATCTACTGGATTTTGGAACAAGACTGTGAGGCCAGGCACTGATCAACTTGTCTGATGGTAAGTCAGATCACTGTGCAAGAGAGCCAAGTTCTTAATCATTCATTTATTACATAATTTCCATACTCACTTAATCCTATTCAGTCTCCTGGGGAGCCGTAGCACATGGCAGAAGACAAGAACCATGTGCTAAATGAAGAACCCCTGCAGTGCATGACATAGGTAGCCACATGGCAGGGGTGATGAGCGCTGGGAAATGTAATGAGGAAAGGCCACAGTCATGACAATAATCATTTTCGTTTTTCACTTTCAATATGTTATTCAATAGATTAAAATGTTTAAATGTGTTTTAAGCACGTTTAAGCACTACGCTATGCTATACAGTAAATGTACATGAAATATACACTGTATATCGGTCCGGTCTATAAATTTAACATGCGATGGATTTGTCAAACAAATCTCTAGTGTCTGATTAATAAAAAGTGTAAAGTTTTATACAATTAATTTGGAAAGTAACCTTTGTGCATCTCTGTGATCTCCAATTGATAAATCATATAAATGCCTGTATATCCCTTACCTACAAGAGCTGAGGTGAAACCACTGCAATTGCATAATTTTTGGCATGTGCATCCTTGTGTCAGTTGCAATGCATCAAGTATAAACTGAGGATTTTGATTTGTGCTTTATCTGGTGGCTAAAATACTTGCCTACATAAAATAAAAATAATAGGTAGATCCATAAATCAATAAATAGAATAAAGTAATTTGAAAATGAGTTTTAAATCACATAAATAAAGTCATGTAGAGATACCTATAAAATATTTAAATAAAGTAACAAATTACTTGTACTCCGTTACTTACCTCCTCTGTTTACATGGGAATAACATTTTAAACTCAAATGCTTGTGGTAGTAGAAATTTGGTTTATGACAGTGAACTTTCCAGTCGCTTGCCTGATTGAGCAAGCTGAACAAAAAATCTAACATGGCAAAATACTTTTGTAATTAAAATATTTTCTATGGTTAAAATATACACCTACATACATTTATTACTTAATAACATGTTTTATAAAGTAGCAGTGTAATTTTAATATTACAATGCTACTAATAAACAGCATTTACTTAGACTTGTTTATTTACAGTATACATGCTTCCTGGCTTGAATTTCATGTATAAGAGTTGAAATTTCATTTTGAACACTGCTCATTATTGACAAATGAGTTGCGCCATTTTATCCTACTCCATTATTTACAGTGCATCCGGAAAGTATTCACAGCGCTTCGCTTTTTCCACATTTTGTTACGTTACAGCCTTATTCCAAA
>JAUZSU010200726.1:0-11634 GCA_034780255.1 Parotocinclus maculicauda
TTGCTTCCTCTGGAAGTAAAAAATGTGAACAAACAAACAATAACAACAATAAAACAAGAACAACAACACAAAAAAAGCCACATGTGTAATTTTATAAGCCAGGACTACAAGGGGGTTAATAAATAAAATATGAAAATAATTTGTACTGAGTGACAAATGCGAAATCATTTAAAGCAAGTGGGATTGGTAGATAATCACTGCCACTATTAATCCAACTCTTATTACAGTCTAAATATAAAATGCATGAATTCCTGTATTAATTAATCCAGTATGTGATCTGGAGCTAATCAAACCAGCTAACTAAACCTACAGTATATATAAATCAAGTGGTACTGCAGCAAGCTTAACATGTATATAGCAGGGATACCACAAGGTCATATCACCAATTAGCCAAAACAATAAAATCATCTGGTCCATAACAGTGTTTAGGTAGGGTTCACACCATAGTAACACATCATTGTAACAGTCACATAAATGTACAGACTCCAGATTTCCCAGCATAACATTACGTAACCAAGCGGGCGGCAAGGTGGCTAGCACTGCCGTCTCACAGCAAGATGGTAATGGATTCAATGTCCAAAGACTTGTGTGATTGTTAATTGATTACTCTAAATTGGCATTGACCTGAGTGTATATCTGTGACTAGCCTTGAGATGTAACCTTGTGTGTGTCAAATAAACAATCAAACTCAACCCAGTACTCAGCAGGGGGTGCTGTCATATATGTCATTCCTCTCTTAACCTTCTAACATTTTGTTAACCTAATGAAAACAAGAGTACACAGAGAACATATGCATGGGTGTGTGGATGATGTGGAGCTCAGGAACTGATATGCAGTGACCTCCCTCCCCATAAGCCTTGTTGTCTGGCCATAACTATTTGTCCTTTGCAAAAGTAACTCAGGTATTTTCTCCTTAACACTTTCCCCTCATACAGCATATCAACCATAAGAACTCTTCACTTACCATCCATTAAGCAATAACACACAAGAGGGAGTGCTATAACGTAAGATATTGTCTAGTGTAGGCAAGTCATAGGCACAAGGCCACAAGCTGAGTGCTGAAGATCAGCAGTGTCAATACGTCACGTTATAGCACTCCCCACTGTATTATTGCTGAAATGAAATGGATGGTAAGCGAAGAGTTGCCAATATCTTAATTTGTTGCCCTAAAATACAACAAATTAAACAAACAGACAGAATATTATACATGGTCATTTATTTTTGGAAGAAACTGATCTAATGTGCATGTATTACATACAGTGGTGTGAAAAAGTGTTTGCCCCCTTCCTCATTTCCTGTGTTTTTGCATGTTTGTCACACTGAAGTGTTTCGGAACATCAGACCAATTTAAATAATAGTCAAAGACAACACAAGTAAATGAAAAAACACAATTTGTAAATTAAGGCGTTTATTATTAAGGGAGAAAAAAAATCCAAACCTATATAGCCCTGTGTGAAAAAGTGATTGCCCCCTAAATCTAATAACTGGTTGGGCCACCCTTAGCAGCCACAACCGCAACCAAGCATTTGCGATAACTTGCAATGAGTCTTTGACAGCGTTCTGGAGAGATTTTGGCCCACTTATCTTTGCAGAATTGTTCTAATTCAGGTACATTAAAGGGTTTTCGAGCATGAACTGCCTTTTTAAGGTCATACCACAGCATCTCAATAAGATTCAGGTCAGGACTTTGACTAGGTCACTCCAAAGTCTTAATTTTGTTTTTCTTTAGCCATTCAGAGGTGGACTTGCTGGTGTGTAGTACTTAAAAGCATGGATTTCCTCCAATATCGTCAAGGACTCAAATAGTAGGGCAGTTATCTTTGGTATCTAACTGAGAAGCTAAGCTACTGGTACCAAAAAACAATTATGACTAGCACATCATTAAACTTTCCTTCTTCTGCTTTATTTTTAGATTTATTATTTCTGTGTATTTTCATAATTATAAACTAGAAATCCCAAATACTCTAAGGTTTAAGAATATGAATTGAAAGTGCAAACAGACGCTGCAAGCTCTTCACAAAATAAAATGGGTTGACCTTCAATTAAATAAAAATGTCATTTAGTCATATTCACCACAAACGTACAACAATGTGGGACTCAAAACTAGTTTGTTTCATTGGCATACAGTATTGATATATTATACAGTAATCATATTTTTGTCTGACTTTTTCTAAATAGTGATTAGATTGCATGTTAATGTTTCTAAATGTCACCACTGAATCATTACATATACAACATTCAAAACATATTCTCTATCTAAAATTATTTTGGACTTTGTCTTGAATGTTTTTTGTAATCCTCACAGGGAATTGCAACTGGTGAACTGTATGCCCACCCAATGTTACCAAATAAAAAAAAAAGATTTTGAATTGTCTTAATAAAAGTATGATGTTACACACTAGTAGTGGTTAAATCCCCAGAATTCACTATAGAAGAATCCAGTTATTGTGACCAGCATAGAAACTCTTTCCCAGTGTTTCCTGTCATACTGATGAGCAGTAAAACAACACACAACATTTGCTGGACCTTTTAAACAAGGTTACACTAATACGATGTTTTATAGCATGCTATGTAAAAGAACATTTTTAGAATAGTTGTTTAAGTTTTTATTGTTTCGTACATTTTGCATTTTGTTTCTACCTGTAACCCTAGCTAGCATTGTTTCATGTAGACCTGCAGTTATTTGCACTAAACTGTGCTAGTTGGTTCATCTAGCTACATAGGTCAACATGGTGTGCATATTGTGTATTTCACGAGTTTGTTAGTCATACTATTGCTAGTCAGCTAGTTTCCCTGTAAGAAAATATGTAATTCTATGCTTCTCTAAACATACTGCAAGTTTTTACTAGCATGTGTCTGATCTTGCTTCTGTGCCAGGGGCAGTGAATCTGGTCCAGTCACCAAAATAGACACAGCCCTAGGCACTAACATTTTTGAAGACTTAAACAATTATAGCCAAAAATACAACAAAACGGGGGAAGTTACCCCTAACACACATTTAGCCAGAGTGTCATTACAGAGAACCCATTTTAAAGCATTCTGTAACCAAAATTTAATTTAATTGAATTGGTAGTTGCACTTAGTCAAAACTAAACTCCAGGGTCCAGGGTGTCTCCACAGCCCACTGTTTGACAGATTGACAGATCTGCAGATTTTTTTCTGCAGTTATTTTTCAGAATAAGTTTTAAATGGTTAATTCACATGAGTTAGATCCTAAATGTCACTGAAATTTCTATCACACACCTCTGTCTCAGCATGACTAATCTATGCATACTGTCATGATTTATCCAACCCTAAATCAGAAAAAAAGTTGGAAGAGCAGGGAAAAAATTAACAGCAAAAATACAGTTTGTCTTACTTAGAATTTTCATTGCAGACAGTATGAACCTGAGATTTTATGTTTATTTTTAAACATTTAAACATTTTATGTTTATGAGGGTTTAGCTTAATTTAATTTGTTAATAAACATCCATTCCTGCATTTCAGGTCTGCAACACATTCCAAACAAAGTTGGGAAGTAGGGATTTTAAAGTCAGTAAAAATAAATAGTGCTGTGATTTTAAACAGGTGATTGTAGTCATGACTTGATTCAAAAGGTTAAGTTGTTAAGAAACAAAGATGGCGATAGGATCTCCAGTTTGACAAAAAATGCACAAGAAACTTATTGAAATGTTTAAAAACAATGTTCCAGAAAAGAGAGATTTGAAGGGATTTACATATTGTGTACTATTAAATTTTTTGCAGTGAATGATATCGATAAATGATTCAGGAAATAAGGAGGAATTTCAGTGCATAAATGTCAATCGCACAAACCTAAACTGAACACATTGCATCAAGAACTGTCAATTATCAATAGCATTACAATTATGGATTACATGCATAAATGTTACTTTACTGTGCAAATAAGATGACATATGTTAACCATGTCCAGAAGCAGCAGCTACTTTTCTGTGCTCAATGGTATCTGCGATGTATCATCACACAATGGAAGTGAATTGTGTTTAAATGAATCAGTGTTCTAGGTCTTTTGGAAGAAAGAAATGCTGTGTACTTCAAACCAAGGACAAAAAGGACCATCCATATTGTTATCAGGAAGTCCCTAAGACATGGTCATGGTATGGGTCTGTGTCAGTGCCCTTGGTAAAGCTGATTTACAGTTATGTGAAGGCAGCATTAATGCAGAAAATTACATTACTCATTTTAGAGAAACATATGCTGCCTTTAACACCATCTTTTCCAGGGACATCCAGTCATTTTTCAAAAAGACAATGCAAAACCACATGCTGCACACATTACAAAAGCATGGTTGCCGAAGAACTCACTTATCTTCTGTACCAGACTGTATTTTAAGTGTGGTGAGCAGGAATGTTAACATTAGTTATAAATAATAGTGATAAATTCTTTACTGTCCCTAATTCTTTGGAGGACGTGTCACAGGCCTGAAATACATCAACGGGAAAATATAAAAAAAATAAATGAAAGAAAGGCACTGCATTTATTTTGTATTTTTTTCATACTGTTTCAACTTTTTTTGATTTGGAGATGTAATTAGCATAGCAATTAGCATATTTTGTCAAATAAGTGTCAATAAGGAATATCCTACAACCTTAAAGCACCACTGTACTTTATACCCACATCACTTACACCCCCATTGTAAATATTATAATAGCTACAATAGTTATTATATTTTATTATATATTTTACCTCTCATATTCTTCTTTTATGTATATATCATATCACACCCTGGAGCTTTGCACTAAGAAATTTAGTGTATGTTGAACATGTACGTATAACAATGCACGTCTGTTGGTTGTAGATACTACTGTTCTTGAGGGTGGCCCACTTTACTGTGTTTGATATTTTATCAATTAATATTGACAGTACAATTCTGTTGGTTTTTCAGTGTCATCAATATATTTATTACCATAGGAGGAAATGCAAGCCACATTTACATGTGGTACTATGACTGGCCACTTTTCATCTATTTACAGTACATTTATAAAATAAAATTACAGTTAACAATTTAATCTGTGTATTTAATATTATTCTACAGGAGAAAAACAATAAGAAATGGTGTTAATTTACACACTTTAAATGCGCTCATGTAGCACAGTGGTAATTGACTAGCCAAACGCCATGGTGACCCAGGTCTGAGGAAAAAGTGGCTGGATGAGAGGATAAACCCCTGGTGCTGCAACAGCAGCCTCTACCCAGTTAAGGGTACATGCTCCCCTGAATACTTCTGGGATAGGCAGACAAGGAGAAGCGGGTGAATAATGAGAACACTGCAAATCTAATTTCAGTATTACTTACCTCCACAATAAAGATTATTGTTGCAATATTAAAAAAATAAGTTTATATTTGAATGAATTTAAAGTTGATGACACCAACCAAAATGACAGATTCACAAATTTTGTATTTGTTCTACTTTCTACATAGTATATACAAATTAAAATTATTTTAATTTAGTGTCTAACCTTCAATTCAGTCATATACAGTCCATCACCCTCCCCCCAGCAAACAGGGCCATGGGTGCAGCAATGATCACAAACGCAAATCCCATAGGAGGATTATCTATTTTCAAATCAAGAAAATCTTTTCAGATAATTCAAATGCCAATACACAATAAAACATTTAGTTAGCGATACAAAGTTTACTAAGATGTAAATTCATCCAATCTATTTTTCTACTCACGTTTGGAGATTCTAAGCAAGAAAATAAATTTTCAAAACTTTGTGCCCATTATTATTCACCCTGTTCCTTCCAAATCTTGCAAACGGCGTATTTTACATTTTTATTTAGCTAAAATTCTTATCCAAAGTAACTTATGGATAAAAGATTTTCTAAATAAATTCACAAGAAATTACATTTTCTCCACAATTAAAAAAGATGCTTAATAAAAGTATTTTCTTCCTGTCATATTTTTAGATATCAACCAATCTTACCTATGCAAAACAAAGGTAGTTCTTCTTCTGTAAAATCTTAACCGCTGCACATCTGAAACGTTCTACAATATTGATAGGTGAAAATCTGGGAAATTGCACTCACCCTGAGAGTTTAGCCATTTTCGAGAATCCAAACACATCCATACAGTTGTCCAATCAATCCAGTCAGAGGTCCAGAAGCACTGTAAAAATAAGCCTGTCTACCAATTTAAATCGTAATTGCTACCTTAATCCAAATTGTTTAACTATCCATTGCCACCGTTGACACCTGGGGATCTGAATGAAGAAGGCATGCACTGAATATCACCCCAATCTTTCACAGACGAGTCAGTGGCTTATGTCCAAAAAAGGAGTTTGCATTAAACCCAAAATCACATCCAGCAGTAAGGGACTAGATCCACTAGACCAGGAATGGTTCCAAAGTTTTCGGCGATGCTAATCCAGCCCAACCTCTTCCCCTCCAGCTGGGATGCTGACCCCTAGCACTTGTACTCTCTCCATGGCTGGCGAGCTGTGGGTAAACGCGCCCGAGCAGATCAGCAGTTAGAACAGCTTTGAATGAAAAGCGCCAGAGCAGAAGAGAATGAGCTGGAGGAGAGGGGGAGGGGTTCGGGTGGGGAGTGTAAATGGAAAGGGGAGGACTGAGCACTGATAGATGATGATGCGCACTCAGTCTGGCACTTGAGCACATATGAACGAACACAGTTTCAAGTGAGCCCTTCACCCGAGACTCCTGGAAGATGTGCAAGAAAAAGGAGGCTAGGAGGAGTGTAGTAAAGAGGCGAGAAAGAGAGAGCAAGAGAGATGGTGATAGAAACAGTTAGCTGACTCTGCAGTAGAATGCCATACTGCTGATGGCAGGGGAGCAGGACCCTGCTGTCCAGAGGAGGTACAAGCAAACAGATACAATGTCTGCACTTTTACATTACTAACTGATGCCAAGCATGTAGGTTGAAGAAAAAGGAATTATTAAAATGTATAATTAATCACTATTATCAATACTGTTGATATCGCTGATAAAAAATTCAGAATTTAAAAGGGTAATCTAAGACATTACATTGATAGAGCCACCTCTTATCGTATTGCGTTCCATTGCCACAACTAATTATTTTTACACCTTACACTTTTGAAATGGAACAAAAATACGACATATTTTCAGCCACATTTCTCAGTTGCTCTCAACAATAGCAATAGTCGTTGTAGTGCTGCTGCGACCAAAAGACAAGCGACGACAAAGTTCTGACACTGTCTGAAACTGCTGCTACAATCCAACAATGGATAAAGTGCAACTTGGCGGGGGGGGGGGGGGGTGCTGCAGTTGTCATGATGAAACCCAAATGAAACAGGGGATTTAAAGAAGGAGAAGTTTATTTAATTGTGGCAGCAGAGTGAATGTCTTCTCGGTATTATCATAGATAGAAAGATAGGCACACTGCAAAAAGGAAAGCGATATAAAAAGGTATAGCAGATAAATAACTATTTACAGAACACCATTTACATACATCGAGTTAATTTACGATGACAGCAAAATGAATCTATTTATAGCTTCACAATTCCCACAAGCAGCATGTACTAATTTACTTTATTGACAGATCTGTCATCTTCATTCTATGATCAGACATAAAGAACATAGCACATAACCTAGCGTAGAATTTACTTAAGATTTTATGGGAATCATCTCATACACATACAGGGTGACTTGTAATATTTTTATAAACAAGCTTTAGTAATAGAGATAATAGCAATGAAGACATTTGGAAATAAAAGGTCACATGATCTAGCAGTCTATATTAACATTTTCCCCTTTTGCTGTAATGGCAGCACACACTGGCACTAGCTGGCATGGAGTTTGTGCAAAATCTGAAGATCCAGCTCATCTCAGCATGATTTCACATTATGTTTATTCGATATCACCAAATGCTTGTCTTGGTCGTAGACTGTTGGCGCACACTGTAGACCCTGTCAAACTCTGTGCGAAACTGTTCACAAGTAATTTAAAGAGTCGTAATGCTCCACCCAGAACTACAGTTGAATTGTAAATCTGAGAACGCATAACATTGCCTACATATCTGCTGATATGATACTTTTGTTCCTCAGTTGTCATTGCAATATCTGAACGCAGTCCTAAATAAGTCTTCCTAAATATGTAATCTGTGGATATGTGCCTCCATTAAGTTGTGGAAATAATCCTGTAAAATACTGCAAAGCCTTGGGGAAAAGCTTAAGTAATAGCATTTACATTTTTATTGTATAGCTCCAATGTTTCAAGTTGGATAAAACTGCATAAGAACAGATTCGGTAAGACATTTACTCATATCTCATTACATAACCTTAACAGCTAATGTTTTTAAGTTACATGATATAGTGACATATTGCGCAATTATACTAAAGGAATTCAATTTAGAGTAAATGATATTTCCTCTGTTCTCAGCAATGGAAATGTGTTAAAATTCTTGCCTGCGGTAAGCTCATATATGCTACAGATGTGGCAGATAAAGATTTGATTAAACAACTATGAAGTAGTCCTTCAAGGAACCAGGTACATTAGTTTATTATAATGCTTAAAAGCTTTTGAATTGAATTAAACAATTGCAGTGCTCTTGCGGCTATACATTTGCACAAAGTTCTCATGTAATTGGCTTGATGTAAGAGGAGTTAAAGCAGGAGTATTCAATTTAGCCACATTTTGGTCCAAGGAACATTCTCCTACTATAGTCCTAATGGGTTTGTCAGTATTCATCCCAGACTGTATGTATATGAGTGGGTATAAGCCACTAGGCCTTTCTTACTCAGTATTATTGGGTACTTAGGGAAGTCTTGGTTGAACTACATTAACTTAACAATGTTCTAGCTTCGTCTAAACTCATGAAATGTCTTTAGAGGTACATACAATGTTTTTTAAGGGTGTTAGTCAAAATGATTTGGCATGGTTGGAGCTTTTGGGTGGTGGGGCAACAATTGTCTAGCAAATCACTACTGAGATCTGGATTTGAGTCCCAACTGGTTGGGCATGTGCCTGAGAGAGTCTGAGGGAGATTAGGCCGACAAAGTAATCATCCTCCAGCACCCCCACATACACGCACACACTCACTCACACCGTGGACATTGTGTAATCAAATTAACATTTGTTTTCTGGAATGGACAAGTCTGTTGCTGTAGCATCTTTAACTACAACATATGCTCTAAACTTGCTTACAGCTGGTAGGTAATTCATAGTATTATTAGTATTATTATTATAAATATACAAAAGCACTAAATACATTGTATGCCTGGGCAGAATAACAGAATGTGCTTGAATCAAAGTAAAGGTGAAAGAAGTCAGAATATAAAGTGCAAACCTTTAATGGGAAAAATAAGAACATCTTACAGGCAGAAGGTAAGCTTTGATCTTCTTTTGTCCATTTTTCATAGTGTTTTAGGGCAAGTGGATCTCTGGCTATGCACCTGTTGCTGCCAGTGGTTGCAGTGGATTGGAAATAATGGGCTTTTTGCACAAAATCCAATATCTCAAACTAAAGAGCACTTTTAAATCCTTGTGTTGTTTTAATCATTTATAGGTTGCTATGATTTGTGTTTATTTGCTCCCCCAGTCTGTGTGTATCATCTATGACGCAGCATAGGAAAGGGCATTCATTTTGTCCCTTGTTTTAAGTCAAACGTCAGTATTGTTGAGGTCCAAGTGTGGTGTAGGGGAGAGGAGCACATTAGCATTTAGTTTGGTATTCTCCTTTGTACAGCGAAGCATAAGGCATTTCAAGGTTAGTGGGCAGACTTGCACTTTATATATAACTACCTTAGACTGGACACTGGAAAACAGTGCAAGGTTGTGTTAAATTATTTTGCAAGCCTTCAAAATTTCTTATTACAGAATATGCAGCACTGTGCAAATGTCTTAGGTCACCACTAGTTTCGAAATACAATTGTGTTAGCAATGGTACAATGACAATATATAATAATTTTTTGTATATTTTATAATTATTGTGTAATTATTATTATTATTATTATTAATATTAATAATCGGTACATTATATTAGAATACCACCTGAAAATACAGAAAATGTGTATGTCCCCATATCAGAAAACAGCTCCTATAGACTACAGCAGCATTTATACTTTAATTTGGGGTGTCTGCATAGCACTCATCCATTGATTTATTTTCATACCTGCATAAGCAAATTCAGGGTCATAGGCATCAGGGCCAAAGTCTGGGAGGATTGTGGGCAGGTGAGATGTTATATTCATGAGCTGTATTCCATCTCCGTTCGGTTCGCGCGTCTGACCACCAGCGCCCTTGCGCCTTTCCGCGTTCCCTAGAGATAGTGGTACAGCTTCGGGGGCTTTTAGTGCCAATGGACTGGTATGGGCAGGTAACCCCCGAGGTAAATTTAGTTTGTTAGGGGCACTTTGAGGGTTTTCCCGTTCCGTACTCATGCGCTCCTCGCTAACGCTTTTCAGTCGTCAGCACCTACCTAGCCTCACTCCAGCCGGGTGTTCGTTCTGAATAGGACACGCCCCGGTCTGGCTTCTTTGTTTCTGAGCTCACGCTCGCCCTCTGGCGCTTTGCCGCCTCTCGCGATCTATTCGCGCTTCTCGCATACCCGAGTTTATTTTCGTGTTCTGGCGCTTCGCGCCTTTCGTGTGTTATTTACACTCGTGCTACAAGCGCGATCTGAGCTTATATGCTTTATCCTTTTGCGCTTTGGCCACTTCCGCAATTTCTTCGCCCCCTTGCGCTGCGTGCGCGTTACAGCTCACGCTTGCCCTCTGGCGCTTCGGCGTCCTTTGCACTCTTTAGAGCAGATACCCGGTAGTGCGTTAGAGGTATATGCGTCCGGCGCTCTTGCGCTCTCTTGAGTCTGACTCTAGTCGGCTGCTGTAATTTTATTTACCTGTGGCCATAGACATGATTGGAACACCTGATTCAGATAATTTGAATAGGTGAGCAAATACTTTTGGCAATATAGTGCATATATATATGAGAAATAAATGACCATATATCTGTTATTCAAAATAAATACTTGGCCTAGATTCAGCTGACAGACATTTGGAGAGTGGCTTTATAAGAGCTCTTTGGCTCACTGGTAAGAAACCATAAGGGCATTATATTGCACCTATATCAAGCTGCTTTGTTTATAATTTGAAGTACCACAATTATGATTATGGATCATGGTTTTCAAAAGGAACGCTCTACTAGTGCTTCACGTAATTACGTGGTGAACATGAATCTAGTGGCGAATTTTTAGAGAGGTACATTTTATGCATAATTTACTCACACATAGGCAAAATGTGCAGATTTCACCAGCTGGAATTCAATATTAAATATGGTATATGATATAAGTATATGATGCAGTATAAGTTATAAAGTATGGCCAAAATTGCCAAACAAACTAATTTGGTGCATAATTATTATATTTCCTCACATGAGCATTTGATTGTTTACTCACTTCCTTTTCCTTTATTTAACTGTGGGCAAATGTTTTCTTTTAGAATGAAAAAATATCGGTTAAAAGAGTGAAGAGGAGTCCCTCACGAGTAAGCCGTCCATTCACACGGAGATACTACCATCAACGGTAAATTATACACTGCATGTTTCACATTTACAGTGCATCCGAAAAGTATTCACAGCGCTTCACTTTTTCCACATTTTGTTATGTTACAGCCTTATTCCAAATTGTATTAAATTAATCTC
>JAUZSU010200737.1:0-11634 GCA_034780255.1 Parotocinclus maculicauda
AGATTAATTTAATACAATTTGGAATAAGGCTGTAACGTAACAAAATGTGAAAAAAGTGATGCGCTGTGAATACTTTCCGGATGCACTGTATAACCTAATCAGTCGTCTTGATTCTAAGTTTAAATCTAGGTTTTGTTTAGCTGTCGCTGTTTGGCCCTTGTGTAACCAGATGTGGACCTCAACCTTGGTTATTATTGTTTGAACAAAACAATAGCAGCTATAGATACATTTGATTCCTGTCAAATTTATACAAAAATAGTTAAATAAGAGTAGCAATCATTGTAGATTGAATTTGTTGATAAAACGATGCTGGATGTTTAATGTTAATTAAATGACAGTTGTTGACAAATTATATGGCCACTGTTACAGATCAGAATGAATAGTTAATTTAGTTTGTCTGCTTGTTCGGTGAAAAATAATTAAGTGTCAGTTTATTTTAAGAATAGTTCATACTTTAAGGCAAAAATGCTTTTTTTAATGTCTGGGTTGCTGTGTTCTACCTTTAAGCCAGTTTCTCAGTGAACAATTTCAGCAGTCTTAAAGATATATTACAAGTCACACTGTACGAGGGATTCTCATAAATTCTTGCAGGAATTATATGACAGACTGTGATATATAACGTGCTATTCATGTATAATTATATGATGATTTTCTAAATATAGATCTGCGAATGGAAATGACTACATGCTGGTCGCTAGCTACCTGGAAGCTGTAATTCATCTGCTATTCCTTTTCATACCACACCCCTTTTTGCCCTGTTGTGGTGTAGCTGATAAAAGATCTAAACTACACGTTCTCTGTTGCCACAATTCAACAACATGCTTCATTTAAATCGTACATGTCATTTGCATTTTGTCCATTTCCATTACCAGTTTTGTTGCTGTACCCTGAATTGTGTATGATCTATTACGCTAATAACATAATTGGCTTTTGATGAATCTTTTAACAGCAGTCCCATTCAGAGATTTTAATATAAAATTACATATTGTGCCAGGACTTTATTCCTTGTTGTCTGTGGTTGGAGGAGCACAAAATCAGTTGCCAGCTTGTCACGTTATTCTACTGTGAGGCTTTTATTATATAAATTATTATATTTTATATATTTTGCAACTGAAGAATTTGGTCGTAAAATATACAGTGTACATAAAGACTTTAGTTACATAAGTCATTATTAAAATGCTTTTCAGGTTCCACTACTGAGGGTCACTAATTATTAGCTCTTTTGTTTAGGAATGAATTAATCAACATCCCCAGTGCTGTTACCTGAGTTACTGTGCTCTAGGTACATTTTAGTAAAAACAAAACATTATTTATTAATAATATTTATTAATAATAATGCATATAATAATTATTATAATAAGAATTATAATAATTATGATGTCTAATCCTGGTAATTTGTAGTGTAGTAATACAGAAAATGTTTGCTTTGTCTGTAGCAGTATAGTATTATAATGTAAAATTAGTATTCACATAATAAAAAAGCTATTTTTAAAAATGATTAATCTGCACGGGCAGCACGGTGGCTCGTTGGGTAGCACCGCTGCCTTACAGCAAGAAGGTCCCAGGTTCAATCCCAGGATGGAGTGGTCTGGGTCCTTTCTGTGTGGAGTCTGCATCTCCTCCCCGTGTCTGCGTGGGTTTACTCTGGGAGCTCCAGTTTCCTCCCACAGTCCAAGGAGATGTGTGTTAGGTTAATTGGTGTCTCTAAAAGTGGCCCCCTAGTGTGTGGTTGTGTGCGTGACTGTGCGTGTATGCCCTACGATGGATTGGCGCCCCATCTAGGGTTGTTGCCGCTCTTTTACCCAGAGTTGCTGGGTGGGCACCGGCTTCCCCATGACCCCATGTGGATTAGGTGGAAGATAATGAATGGAGAGATGGATTTATCACCATAAATAGTGTACTACATGTAAGAAAATATATCAAATGTGGACACCTTTTAACACACAGACTGCAAATAGACTAAGAGCACGTCTAAAATGTAGCAGTTCTTGCTGCTAATATAACCAGAAGCCCTTCTTATTCACTAAAAGTATGATAGAAATCAAACAATCACACTGAAGCAATAAGTGTGTTGCATAAGTGTCCAATCATTTGGACAAATTATTTAAAATCTATGTCTTTTTTCATAATTTTTTGTTGTATTACTTTGCTTTTTCTTTCTTTTTTTGTTAATTTTCCTTTCACTGTTCAGCTATACAATAGCTTAGCAGTGCACCTGCTTCTAGCATTCACTTTTCATTCTTTTCTTAATACATGGCACATTTGGAGTTTAATGGCACATTTGGAGTTTTTTCACAGTTATTGTTGAGCCCAACACCTTTCAATGTAATCCTACTGAAAATTGCTCATATCTCCACAGTTCCAGACTTAAGCTAGTAATAAAGAAAAGCTGAGTGGGTTCATGTGTGTTACTCTTTAAGAGTGTGGACTCTGGACTGACCTCACTCTGGCCCTCTGCTTCTCTCTGATTATTGTGTGTTTGATCTCTACCACTTGGACCTGGAGATAATTCTCCTGACATAAAATGATTGCCTTCAGGGCTGGTCTTTACAGCCTACTTTGAAGCCCTGCTTTTTGGTGGAAGATTTTCAATAAAGATGTGTTAGTGGGGAAATATGTCTAATATGTTTGGCACACTGGCTTGAATACCTGCAGCACAAAGATTCAGCTTTAGTCAGTCAAGAATAATATGAAAGTATTAATCACAATGTGAATCAAAGGTCAGATGGACGAAGAGATCAAAGCTGAATGTAGTTATTCACCACTGTGCCAAACCTTAATATGTAAAGGTCTCGTCTTAGCTTGTCTGATTGACCTGTAAGAGTAATTAAATTTATGTGTTTTTGTCTGAATGTGTGTGACGAATGTAGTTATCTCTTACCTTTATCTAATAATGTGTTCAGGCTGGTTCACTTTCTTCTGAATCAATCTCATAGATGTTTATTTCAACAAACTATTATGTAGTAGAACTATGCTGAATTTCAGATGTACTGCATGTACGGAAGACTTACTAAGATAGGCCGGAATTATTGGCACCCTTGCTAAATATGAGTTAGGAAATTTAAAAAACATGTTTGTAATTGATTAACTGAACCTCACACTAAAAATAATGAATTATAGTTAATTTATTTCAAAAACCTAAAATATCAAAATACTTTTATGGGAGTTACAGGCACCTTTAGAAGTATTCTTATGAACTGTTTTATGTCTTTGATTCGCATTTAAAAAAGACTGTTAAGGAGCTATTAATCAGACATATGTTCTACCAAGGCAAATATGACACTGGCCAAATTTATTTTGTCATAATGAGGTAAATTAGAGAATACACAAATTATTATGAATATATTGTTTATTATTATGGGGGGATTCTATAATTCATAGGACATAGGGTGCCTGTCTTTAAAAAGAGTTACAGTACTGGTAATGTTATCATTGTGTTTCATCACAGTTGAACCCTGGTGAGGTAGGAGCGCTGCCTCACAGCAAGAAGGTCCCAAGTTCAATCCCAGGGTGGAGTAGCCTGGGTCCTTTCTGTGTGACGTCTACATGTCCTCCCTGTGTCTGTGTGGGTTTACTCGGGGTATTCCTGTTTCCTCCCACAGTCCGAAGACATGCGTGTTAGGTTAATAGGTGTCCCTTAGTGTGTGACTGTGTGCGTGTTTGTGTGTGTGTGCGCCCTACTAATAATTGGCACCCCATTTAAGGTGTGCCCAAAGTTGCCGGATGGGCACCCGCTGGTATGCGACCCCGTGCGTGTCTGTACCCTCATAAGTAGTAAGTACAGGGTGAGTCAAAAGTCACAGGACATCATTTTATTTCAGACCCCAAAGGAAAATTACATATTTGAATATGCCAAAAACTAATGGGTGAGGGGGCCTATATTTTAGGCTATGTCCAGAACATGGCCACCATCTTGAAAGTCTTTGGATCAATGACAAACTTTTAAAATGGGAAGATGATCATGTAGCATATCAAAGAAAACCAGAATTGTCTCAGAAATCGATTGCTGCAATCACTTTTGTGGTTCAAAAGTTATCAGCGCAGACATTTCAACGTTTTTTTGTTTATCACAGATAACTAAAGATGCAATTCTGATTCTAATGTCCAGTGAACACAGCTGCCGTATCATAGTCATAGAATTTAACAACTAACCAGAAAGACCACAAATTTCACACAGCACTGTTGCATCCCTCATAGCCAAATTCAGAGAAACCGGGACTGTAAATGACAAGCCACATAGTGGTTGTCTGTAGACCACCATAGACAGAGAAACCTCAATGATGGTATTGGAAGACTTTGGAAAAATCCATGACGCAGCACGCAACCTGTGTCCTATGGCTTTTGACTCACAGTGTCCTGAGCCTTTTTGACTCACCCTGCATAATGAATCAGCTATAATGAATGCTGACTGGGAAAATAAATATAGAGTTGATATAGACATTTCTTGGAACATTTCATAGGCAACTTTCTTGGAACTGTGCTAAAAATAACAATAATAATAATTAATGATAAGGAAAATCATCATCATCATTATTATTATAATTATTCAAATCACTTTCAGTGAGGTTTTCACATGCCCCTTCAGTGATGCCATTCACAACATTCCTTACATTCCTTTTTTTGTTCCTGCACTTCTATCCATGTTATCCTATTTAGTCTTCTCATCTTCATGGAAGTCTTCCAAATGAACCTTTTCATTCCTGTGGGGTTACCTTAGCAACTGCTTAAGTCCTGTCTGTGTATCTTGCAACATTTTAAATCCATACCTTTTTTACTCATTATATCATCATTCACACCCTGACTGTTTCATTTTATATGTGCTCACTGATATTGCTAACACCTTTCTTCGATGGCCCTTTGTGCTGTTTGTAGATGTTATAGCCCAGGTCTTGCTGGCATATAGAATGGCAGGTAAGGCAGTGCACTGGACGAGGTTGCTGACATATAACAGACATTTAGACTGGATTGTACTGTTGTATTTCTTTACAGCATTTATATTTTATACATCAACCTACATCAAAGCTTTGAGAGTGTTTGCAGGAAATTATTAAACTTCCAAATCATTTAAACTAAGTACCCTGTGTTTTAACCCTGCCTCTCTGTGTGTATATGATTTTCTGCCACTGTCATTGTGAGTTTTCTCCTCTGTCACAAAATCACAGTGTTCACTGGATTCACTGCATCATATGTTCTCTATGCTTGAATGTAAATAATATACTGCTCACAAAATGTAGACATTTTAAATTGAAATATTCCATAATAAGATATCCCCTAAGTTTTCTGTTATCTATCTGCAGATTTTTGTAAAGCTTCTAGGGGGAAAGCTTACAGCAGCAATTGGAAAATAATGAATTGTTAGGTTTATGTTCTGACTCTCTTTGTAGATGTTTGACTGGATCAGCCACAACAAGGAGCTATTTCTGCAGGGCCACACTGAGATTGGTGTGAGGCACCAGCATGCTGTGGATCTCCAGACTCAGCACAATCATTTTGCCATGAACTCCATGGTACGTCCACAAATTTTGTTTAAGCAACTTAGAATAAAAAAGTACATTACATGTGTGTCATTGTACTACAATCTGGGGGAGTGTTGTCATTACCGCAGCTGTATTTACTCAACTGAATAACTGTGTTAGAGGAGTCCTTGGAGTGGCGAATGTCTATTCTGGCTGCAGATTTTTGTTACATTTAATGTAATGCTTACAAAATATCATGTTTATATTATGTGTGTACGATTGAAATAATACCCTTCACTCCCTCCTTCCACTGAACTGTAAATGGCTACTTGTGTGATCATGCTATAGGTGTGCTACAGGTGTGCTACATCATGCTCTGAATGCTACAGGTGCGATCATGCTGTCAGGGGATTAAAAATGGCACAGATACAGCCATGCACTGTTTAATGGCCGCATTACATTATGTGAAACAAGACATTGACCAAACCGGACATTAAGATATCTAGTAACTTAAGACACATTAAGTCACATTAAGGCACATTAAGACACATAGTCACTTAATGCTACTGTATTGTAAATATAAGGGTTATTCTCTAGTCCAAATATGAGCTAACAAACAAGTAAGCACAAGACCAGTAAGATCGTTACACACACAACCATAGGAATGACAGACTATTTAACTGCAGCATCCGTTTTTAAAAAAAGAATGTTATTTATTTTATAATTTTATCAAAATTGTTAAGACATCTATTCTTTAAGTAGCTGACATTGATCAGGTTATTGTTAAACAGTGCGTACATGTAGTTTGATTATATTTATTAGGTTTATTTTGTTTATATATATGATTATTTCTATAAACTTTTCCTAATCTTTTCAAACCGCCCATCTTGAAAAATCCAGTGTCGCCAAACAGTTGATTTATAGCAATTCAGTGGAATGTTTAGTTCCTCCTCCTCTCATGACCAGTCACTTCACCAACTCACGAGATACTTGAAGGAAACATAAAGAGAATAGCCCACTCATAGCAGTGGAGATGATAAATGGACAACATGCTGGCAAATCCATTTAGAAGGAGGATTAAATATAAATATAACATTATTGGTCACAAATGATTGGTCATGTTTCTAAATAATAAAGGTTTTTAATAAATAATAAAAAAGGCTTTTATTATTATTTATAAATATACTGGATATTAACGATACAAAGATACAAATGATCCGGCATACACTCCAACTTGCAACTTGCTAACAGTTTTATAATGAGTGCAATTGTGTTGGTATTTGTATGTCTGCTGAATGCTGTAATTGTAAATGAGACAAACATGAGTAAACATCAATCCTGTATTTATTAATGTGTGTTATTATCATACATTTAATGAAGTGACTTTGTTTTGCTTAGAACGCGTATGTGAACATAAACCGGATCATGTCGGTGGCGTCACGGCTGTCTGAGGCAGGTCACTACGCTTCACAGCAGATAAAACAGATCAGCACCCAACTCGATCAGGAGTGGAAAAGTTTCGCCGCGGCTCTTGATGAACGTAGTACCATCCTCGCCATGTCAGCAGTCTTCCACCAGAAATCAGAACAAGTAAAGCACGCCTGATTGATTTAAAAAGCTTTATCAACCAACTGCATATCAGACTGGATCAAATACATGTGCACATATTTTGTACAGATCTCAGGCTGTTGTATATTCTGGTTAAACTATGAGAGTTTTTTTAGTTCCTGGCAGGTGTGGAGGCCTGGTGTAAGATGTGTAGTGAGGGAGGACTTCCAACAGAGATGCAGGACTTGGAGCGGGCTATTCACCACCATCAGACTCTGTACGAACAGGTCACACAGGCCTACACAGAGGTGGGTAGCGAGTTAGACATGCACAGCGTATTATATACAGAGTGTAAAGAATGTAGATATACAACCCCAATTCTAATAAAGTTGGGACGTTGTGTAAAAAATAGATAAAAACATAATACGATGATTTCGAAATCCTTTTCAACCAATATTTAATTTAAAACACTACAGAGACAAGATATTTAATGTTTAAATAAATAAACTTTATTGTTTTTTTCAAGTATTCAATAATTTTAAATTTGATGCCTGCAACACGTTCCAAAGAAGTTGGGATGTGGGCATGTTTACTATCAAAGATGGTTATGGCTAATAAAATTTGCACTGATAACAGTCCAAACAGACTTTTTCCTCTTTGGCCCGGAGGACACGATGTCCATGATTTCCAAAAACAATTTGAAATGTGGACTTGCCAGACCGCAGGACACTTTTCCACTTGGTATCAGTCCATCTCAGATGAGCTTGGGCCCAGAGAAACCGTTTCTGGGTGTTGTTGATGTATGACTTTTGGTAGAATTTTAACATGCACTTGTAGATGGAGCAATGAACTGTGTTCCTGACAATAGTTTTTTGAAGTATTCCTGAACCCATGTGGTAATATCAGTTACAGAATGATGTCGGTTTTAATGCAGTGCCACCTGAGGAATAGAAGGTCACGGGCATGCAATAATGGTTTTTAGCCTTGCCGCTTACTTGCAGAGATTTCTCCAAATTCTCTGAATCTTTTGATTATATTATGGACTGTAGATGATATTTTCTCACTAAGTTATTCACAAAGGGGTGAACCTTGCCCCATCTTTGCTTGTAAACGACTTAGCCAAAAGTGTTTTTGAGCATTCCTTAACTTTCCCAGTCTTTTGTTACCCCCGTACCAATTCTTTTGGAATGTGTTGCAAGCATCAATTTCCAAATGAGTAAATATTTGCAAAAAGCAATAAAGTTTATCCAAACATGAAATATTTTGTGTTTATAGCATATTCAATTCATTATGGGTTGAAAAGGATTTGCATCATATTCTGTTTTTATTTAAATGGTATATTTTAAGGTAAATATTTTATTATATATTTTCATGGGACAACAATGAAGATATGGCACTTCTACACAAAGTAAAGAAGTCAGTCTCCAACTTGTATAACAGTGTAAATTTGCTGTGCCATCAAAATAACTCAACACACAGCCATTAATGTCTAAACCGCTGGCAACAAAAGAGCACACCCCTAAGTTAAAATGGCCAAATTGTGCCCAATTAGCTCTTTTGGTGGTATCATGTGACTTATTAGTGTTATAAGGTTTCAGGTGGTAATGGGTTGCGGGTGTATTACATTTGGTGCTATCACTCTCACACTCTTTCATAATGGTCACTGGAAGTTCAACATGGCCCCTCATGGCAAAGATGGCAAATTTTCTGAGGAATTAAAAAATACTTATTGCTCTACATAAAGATGTCCTAGGCTATAATATTTTACATATAATTGTACATATTTTATCTATTTAGTATTTATTAAGGTGCATTTTTGCACCTTAGACCTGCAAAACATCACAATAAAAGTATAAAAGTTTGAACAGTGTGAACAGGTGATGTGAACAGGTGATTGTAATCATGATTTGGTACTTAAACTGGACCCACAAATCAATCTTTCACTACCAAAGATGCACCAAGGATATGCAGTTTGTCAACAAATGAAGAAAACTAAGAAAATTATTAGATAATTACAAACGATGTTTCTTGAAAGAATTTTGGTGGGATTTGCATATATCTCTCTCTACGGTGCATAATATCATTACATGATTCACATAGTCTGGAGGAATTTCACTGTGTAAAGGGCATGCCCCAGTACTTGTGGCCTTCAATCCCTCAGATGGTACTGTATCTAGAAATGTCATTCATGAATAGCTGATATAACCACATTGGTAAGATTACTTTGGCAAACCATAGTCATGCACTGCAACACAATGTCATTTAAAACTGTGCAAAAAAGAATTCCTATGTTAACAATGTCCAAAAGCATGGTGGACGTTTCTGGTTTTAGAGGCATCCGGGATGGACCATCACACAGTTAGAAGGTGCATTCTGGTCAGGCAAATAAGCATGCCATTTTTTGGAAGAAAAATTTAGATCATGCTTTTTATGCAATCATGCTTTTCTAATAATTATCTATTTATCACTGTCTATTTATCTTGGACATTGTATTATTCTGAGCACCTACAAAATGACCTATGGCGGGCCACTGTTGCGACTGTATCTGAACAAACAATCGGTAATGGGCTTCATGAGGGTGGCCTGAGGGCATTAGATACTGTAGTGGACCCTGTGTTTACTACCCAGCACCATAGAGCTTTATTGCCTTTTGCCATAGAACACCATACTTTACCAGATCCGGCACTGGGACCGTTTGCTTTTTACAGATGAGAGCAGGTTTCACTTGAGTATTTGTGCCAGACGTGACTTGTCTAGAATCGTGAATATTATTTATATTAGGAGGTATAGTGAGATGAAATACTTTTTTTTTTTACATTAGTGTGTTATTATATTAATATGCAATATTAAAGAAAATGTGTTTTGTTATGGTTAATGTTTAAACAGTTGGGATATGCTTTGTAATGTTTTCTTGTAGATACAGGCTTGCTCTTAAACCCATAAATATCTCATGGACATCAGTGTGAAATCTCCAAGTTTTTCATCCATCTTGCTGTATAGTATTTAAAATTTACTTTGTAGTTATGAATCTATGATCTCACATGCCTGGGCATTTTTCCATAAGAGTATTAGTGATGGAAACCTAGAAGTAAGGTGCATATTGTAAAAGTGAGCCATTAAAAAGCAATGAAAGACAATGTTTAACAAGATCAGTATGATATTTCTGTAGTGTATTTCACGTTAGATATTTGAAACAACGCTTAGGATGGACTCAAAACCTGAAGTCAGCCATTGTCACCCAAGCACTTGCTTATATAATTTTGATTCTTTTGTCAGACTCATTAAGAAATTTCAGATATTATAGTGCGAGGTTTCTGTACTGAGGAATATCATTTTACTCAATAAAAATGACCAAGTATGATATCTTGCCTAGTTTGTATAATTGGGTTCACTTATTTTTTACTTTTAGGACTCGTGTGAAAATCTGATTATGGTTGGGGAAAAAAAATATCCAGAAATATAGAACATTCTAAAGGCTTACCACAGTATATCATGTTTATTATGAGTTAACAGTGTATTATCTAAAACAGAGGTATGAGATCCTTGAAGTTTATAATAATATGTTTTTATGATGCTGTTCACAAACTGATTATGATGTGGTTATCAAAAACAATTAGTATGTGTCTATGGGAGGGTTCCCTGTCCCTGGTGCTGCAACAGTAACCCCTGCTGAGCCCTGCGATGCACTTTGAGTGGCACCCAGCGCTTTTAGGTTGAAAAGTGCAAAACGTCTTTGTCAGTTATGCAATGAATGCATAGCACCCACATTACACCCAGTAGGTACTTGCACCAACTATTAGGCAGCCTGCACAAATTAGAGCTGTTTTCTGCTTAATTAGTAAATCACTGCCCTTGTTGATACAAATTAATTTACAAGGAACAGTGCAGAAAGCGTTTATAAATTTAGTGATTCAATGGCTTTTACGTTTGTAACCAGATAGTCTCATTATCCTTTTTTTGATTTTGTTTATTCCCTCCTTCTTATCAGGTGAGTCAGGATGGAAAGGCATTGCTAGATGTGCTGCAGCGACCATTGAGTCCTGGTAACTCGGAGTCCCTGACTGCAACAGCAAACTACTCTAAAGCAGTGCACTGCATCCTGGACGTTGTGCATGAGGTCCTGCATCACCACAGACGCCTGGAAAGCATCTGGCAGCATCGCAAAGTACGACTGCACCAGCGACTCCAGCTGTGTGTGTTCCAGCAGGATGTGCAACAGGTCAGTAGTTAGCAAATGCATGGCCATGTAACACATACACACCAATAACCACATATATACTTCAGTTGCACGTATATACAGTCGATTCCGGTTAATTGAACCACAGGTTAATGGGACCAGCCGCTTATTCGGACCAAATCCTAAAGTACTGAAACAAATCCTATTATATACGTGTAATGGTATTCACTTATTTGGACCGAAATTCCGCTTAATCGGACCGAAGAACGTGAGGGTGAATAAAAAAAAAGAAGCCACAAGTCGTCACTTAGAGCGAATACAAAGCAGATCAGCGATTTATGGGAAGATTCCTGGGCTCTTCGGGAGAATTTATGCCTTTATCAAAGGTCAGGAAATCCGAAAAGTTGTGTTGACAAAAGCAAAACCAGCGGGAGGTGACCACGCCCACCACTT
>JAUZSU010200748.1:0-11634 GCA_034780255.1 Parotocinclus maculicauda
CGCTACTTGCCGACATGACAAGTTTTTGTCTGCGGTGTTGTGTTCGCTGTTTGTGAAAGTTTCATTATAGACTGAATATATTATATCCCTACGATGCCACCCAAACGTTCTGCAAGTTCTACTGCTAAAATAGTGTATAAATACTTAAACAAATATAGCGTCCCTACTTCGCAGATTTTTGTTTTTTTTTGTAACCCCCACGATAAACACTGTACACGTTACATCATTCGTGCATTCAGCAAAACGCTTGCTGTGTTGCATGTTGAGAGGAAACGTTTCTAACAGAGTGTTTTCTAATTCAGCATGCACACGTTTAAACATTAGCCACGTCTGTGGGGCTGGCTGGGTAAATACTACAGGCTCCTTCCCCCCGAGGTGAAATCCTCTCTGCCTACAATAAGCAGCTCACGATCTTGGCTTTTTCCAAGCTTAATTGCTGCAGCACAACAACGGCTTACTTTGTTGTCCCTTTGCATACTACCGCTTGTGGCCCGTGACTTCAGGGTCTGGATCTTTTCAAACACGAGGTTGACCTTCCGCTTGGTGGTGTCGTCGCTATCACTGCTCCTGAGAAACACACAAGGACACAGTTCTGATGGATGACGGCGCTTTGAAAAAGCTCTAGGTGTGTGTGTGTGTGTGTGTGTGGATCAGAGTTTAATCTCTGACATTTCTGGGAAAAAGCAGTCTGGCTCTTAGCCTGAACAGAGAGGACACGGAGCTCAGCTTTGATTTGTCACCTCCTGACCCGCCCACCATAATTACTACGGGCCATGCACAAGCCTGCAAATGTGTGTTAGGTACACCTTTGTTTCTCCACTTACAGACTGTAGTCCATCTGTGTAGTTTCTCTACACCCTTTGTTCACCCCCTTTACCCTGTTCTCTAACGGTCAGGACCCCCACAGGCCCAGCATAGATCAAGCAGTATTTGGGTGGTGCTTCGTCTCAGCACTGCAGTCACACTGATGTTGGAGGTGTATTAATGAGTGTTGTGCTTGTATCAGTAGGTCAGACAGCAGTGCTGCTGGAGTTTTAAATTCCTCTGCTGGACAAATCAAATCAATCTACCAAAAATGCTCAGCCACAAGCATCCTGTGAGAACTAATGAAAAACAACTAACACAAACTGTACCACAGAGGAGCTACTACAAAGTGAAGCGCAATGGGAGATGTGTCTGATGTGTCCAGCAGCACTGCTTTTTCTGATCCACTCATATTAGCACAACACAGGTAGGGGTCACTGTCCAGGAAAGCGGGATAGTGCCATGACAATCCTCCGTTTCCCCAGACACAGTCATTCGTGGTTGCATGTGATGTCCGACCCGACCACAAGGCACCACTCAAACCCAGGTTGCGCAATAGTTGCTTAGCACGGACTGGGGCACCACTTGAGCGCAAAAACATTCTAACATTGACTTCATGACCAACATCATAACAATTTACACTGCTCACAAAAATTAGGCGATATTTCATGAGGGGAAATTTTATTTTGAGATATGATTTTTTTGTGAGCAGTATATAATAGGAAATAAACATCTGTCTTTTAATTAACCACATCCATAAATAGTTCCTAATTGCACAAGTATGAACTATGGTACGATCTGTACAATGCACGGACCCTTTAAGGAAGAGACATGATATGGAAAGGTTTATACTCTGCTTAAAGTTGATACTGCATTGATTGTTTTGGAAAATAGACTTTCTTCAGGTGGCCTCATTGCCTCTTGGTTACGAATCGTCCGTCTTCAGTTTTTTTTTTGTGAAAAATTATATTTATATATATATATATGTATATTACAGTCTAAAAAGATTGGGAGCATGGTAACGTCAGGGCAGCGTCCACACCTTCAACGATCTGTTTCACAGAATGTGATGTGGTTGTTAAATAGCACATACCTGTAAACAGCTGCCCTACCAAACTCTATACACTCATATTTATCAAGCACTGCCTCCAATCTGTCCAAACAAAACGAATAAATGGTCTATATTCGGACCTAATGTAATCCCGAGTGTGCAGCCCTGCATAGTTAAGTTCCAACACAACCAAGCTGTTCACGTTCATCTCACTGTTATGTAACGGAAGGTTCAGCCTGACACCGTTTCCCCTCATTTACACGCTTCGCTGAGCAAAATATAATGACAGAGTCATGCCGTGACCTAATAGACACTCGGCTGCTTGACACCACTGAATAAAACATCGACTGACGCTCACAAGCCATGAATCAGTTCTCAGAAATCCTACAAACAGTCGATGTTTCCATAACGCTGCTTCATCTTTCTCCAGGAAGCACATCAGGAATGCAGAAGGTTTGGAACGTTTTAACACGCAGAAAGTGAAGCCAGCTGAGTGTACCGTTTCAACACTGAGCAGTGCAGAGCTCTGGGAATCTTACACTGCACCTTTGAAGCCACACAGCAATCATAGCGGATTAGACAAGACCTGGAACTGAGCAGCAGCTACGGTTAAAGGTTAGCTGCCTGTTAAGAAGAACAGAACAAACCACCAGACATATAGCAGGAGGTGCTTGGATATAACTCTGACTCCCACTCGCCCTCACACACCTCCAACTCCCTTAATTCCACAGTATGACTCACGTAGGGAGGAGGCTAATAAGTCATGTAGCATCTGCAGGAGGTTGTACATTTGGAAAGGAAAACTACATTTCACAGTTTTGATAAATCAAGCAAAGATAACAAGAATAGGGGAATTCCTACAATAGATCTGAAGACAATTTTTCCTCCACCCTATGCTGGTCAGTGCCACAATTGTGTCCGGGAGCCTATCCCACTGTATCACCTAAATGTTTGTAACATTTTGCTTTATCCTGTCGAACATAGCCATTAGAAGATGGTGCACTGTGGTAATAAAGGGATGGCCTACTATACTATACTATACTATACTATACTATACTACACTCAACTACTATAATATACTAAGGTAGACTGAGGTGTTTACATGCTTTTTAATCGATTTAAGGGGCGCAATGTGTTTTAAGAAAGTAGCCCCCACACATTACACCACCACCACAAACCTCTGGCATCCAAGACATTTAGATAACTGCTGCTCATTGGACATTTTCTCCAATTCTAAACATTCTCTGTAAACTCTAAAGATTTCTGTGAGGGACAGGCAGCAGATTTTCTCTGACCAGAATGTCCAGTAACATTTCAACAACTATAACATTTTCAAAGTCACTAAAATCATCTTTCTTCCCCATTCTGATGCCCGGTTTGAACTTCAGCATGTTGTCTTGACCATATCTGTGTTAGGGGTGGGCGATGTGGCTCTAAAATAACATTACAATATTTTAGAGTACTTTTGCAATAACGATATATTTCAACAACATACAATTGCAACAAAATGTATTTTATGCTTTGAAATACTTGACCTCGCAGCATTTTGGACTTCCCCCGTACTCAGCTACGTTCTAATGCTCAAGGTGGTGAAACAGATTAGATTTGTTGTTACAGACCTTTTGTATAGCTTATGTATCACTGTAGTTTGTTATAAATCTGATATTTTGTACCCAAACCACCTCAACACTACCGAAGTCGCTCCCCTTTTTGGGACAAATGTCTGCACCTCCACACAATCCACGTTCTGCCATATCTGTTGCTCTGCCTATGAGACACATAATGGAAGTACTCCATACTCTGTGTAAATCCATTACGTCATTATGTAAAGACGTCACAATAACACGATATGGATGTTTTATATCGTCACACAACCCTAGTCTACATGCATAAATTAAATATTGAGTTGCTGCCATGTGATTGGCTGATTGGATATTTATGTTAACAGGTAGTTGAACAGGTGAACGTAATAAAGTGACCAGTGAGTGTACGTCAAAACATTTAAATAAAATGAGGTTTAATTTGTGTTTAACTCACCCAGCTTTGAGGTAACTGAATAAGATCTGCTTGGCAGTTTCTTCATGGGTTTGTTGTGACAGCTCTTGCTGACCTTTCAGAAGATCTGGTGTTGTCTGTGTCAAAAGGGGAAAAAAATCTATAAACATCTTTAAATATTGAATAGATCCACAATAAGATCTGGCGTATGTACAAAAACCTTTTACCAAACATGAAAGCCATTATCAAACAAAGATATTTGCAAAGTGTTTGATTTGGTATTGTTAAAGGTAGACAAAGTGCTGAACAAATAAGACCTTGCTATTAAAATTAAAGATATGAACTAAATTAAATGAACCCCGCTGTTCAGTGTTGTCGCATATGACGCATCAAAACATGAACATAAACTGGCTTAGCTACTGTAGAATGCCTTTGTTAAACCTTTCTCAGGCTACATGCCTGACAGGCAGTTATTTTGATTTGCTGTACAATTGTGGTCCGATCATCTATTCATTCTGGGCTGCCACAGATAATTTGCCTCGAGCACATATTTTATTGGATGGTGGTAAACTGTGACGCAAACGTTCAGATAAAATTGTGCTGGGACACGCGTTTAATCTCGCTTACCTGAGCCACCATGTCCGTTTTTCCCTTGTTGGTATTTGAAGCAGCTCTAGGCAGAGATGTCATAGCCACACTGGTCACGGTCTTTGTGCTGGGCATTGTCGTTGACGTCTCGGGTGCATTGTTATTCACAGGTAAAATGGAGGGCCGACTCAGAGGTTTTTTAGTAATGCTGATGGAATCTGTAACCGTTTCACCCGGAGATCCTGGTTCGCTGTTAACCCGTCCCATAGTTCTGAAGTTTCCTCTCCGTCCAACAGTGGACCATGGCGAAATGGAGGTCTTCTGCAGAAGCTGTGAGGGTCTAAGCAGACGCTCGGTGGACCTTCCTCGGTTTCGACTCAGCTCATCCAGATACTCCGTGTCACCTTCTAGCCCAAAGGTATAGGCACTGTCCACGCTGCGGGAGCGTTTGCGGTCTTCGGGGTTAATACGATTCCTTCGGCCTGCCCGTCCTCTTCTTTGCGGCCCATCTTTGCTGTCAAACTTGTTAATGAGCTCGTCCACACCAGGGATGGAGCCTGTGTCAATGTCTCTGCCTGTTCCTGGCATGAAAGGAATGTAGCGTCGGTTCTCGTGGCGGTTAATGGAGTCTCCGTAAAGAGCCTCCAGCTGCTCTTCCCTGGTTGGTGTGGTAGAGGACACGGAAGAATTACGAGAGCGTGACGACTGAAGTACAGGACCGCTAGAGTCGGTTCTGCGTAAAGGAAGTACATCAGGTTCTTTGCAACTTCGTTCCAGGCTGGAGCTGGCACTGCTGGTAGAACTTGGGGTCTTATTGGAGGACTGCTCACCAGTGGGGTTGGTGGTAGAAGACGACTGAGGAACTGGAAGCCGCTGGGCAGGCTGGGAGGGGATGTAATAAGTGGAACGCTGCTGTGCTTGGGGTTTCGCTGATGGTTCTCCTTGGGCTTGAAGTTTAGCTGGAGGTTGAGATGGAGCCTGGGCTCTTGATGGTGGAACTCTAGATTGGAAGGGTTGAGGACCTGTCTGGAGCCGTTTCCGTCCATTCTGCGACGATGGATCGTTAAGCTTGTATTGTCCTAAGCTCGAGGAGTTTGCAGTCGGTGAGGGTGCTCTTGGTTGGGACTCTGGATACGTACTTCTATTTTCAGCAGTAGAAAGAGGCTGTGACGGCACACTGTGGAAGTCATTGAGTGTATTACACTCTGGATCGTAAGGCCTGAGAAGTTCTGGATGCTTCTGAAAATTAAACAAAGGGGACAACCTCTTTGCATCTCTGGGCTCTGAGATACCATTATATGGGCCAATCTGTTGAATCTGATGCTGAGATCGATATTCAACAAACGGGTTTTCTGAGAGACTTTCCCGGGTTCCTCGAAAGTCATATTCCTGATAGTTATCGATGAAGGATGCTTCCGGTTCATTATTCCCATAGATGCCATTTGGGGCTGCATAAGGGTTACGTCCTCTGTCTTGATTATTTAAGACAACATATGGATGTCCATCTATGCCCTGGACTCTGATACTGAGGCCATAGCTGCTGTTATTTTGGCTCCTTCCATGGGCTGGGCTGGTGTAGCCCTGCTGTTGTCCACTGACTTTATATGACTCCATGAAGAATGCGAAGACCTCTATAATCCCTCTCTCTGAAACTGGTCTGCAAACAAAACACAAGCATTCGAATCATTAAATGAAATTTACGTTTCTTCTAACTGGACTTCAAAGTGGACCACTGAAGTGTGTGTGCTGCCATCTTAAACTGTAAACATCTCGCTCTGGTTGGCATTACAGCTTAAAAACAAGGCTGCTGAAAAGAGTCACATAATTGTTGTTGTCATTAGCTTTAATGCTGTTATTATAGAACAACGAAAGCTGATGTCATCACTGCTGTAGTTGCTGTAAATCTGCCAGCAGTAACTCGTGATTCAAATCTTCATTTTTCAGTGCATCACACCACAATATGACAATATGAGTCCACTGAATTACTACCTCTGGAAAATTTTACTTCACGGCAAATAAACAGATCGCAGACAGGACACCAAATAACTTTGGTTTAATGCATGAACGTTTCTGCTTCTGAAGCATAACACAAACTACTTCAGTTTTAAATAATACCAGATTTTTAAAAAAATATAGAATCACTTTGTAATTTTCTAAAACAAATACCGACGCGAGTCTTTGTTGTAAGGTGAGTTTTAGCGGGGTGAAAAGCACCATCAAATAAAATGTATAATTATTATTATTATTGTCATGTTTATCATGAAAATGTAAATTAGTCTGCAGTTAAAAGGACGTGCTTACAAAAATTAAAACGATCTTGGACTTATCCAAGTGGGGGAACACATGATCCGAACAAGACAATTTTCAATTCTCACAACGGATAGGATTTAAGAAGAATTTAGCACAGTGTGGTAAAGGATGCTGGCTGTTTTCGGTCTGCTCTGTCCAAAATGTGATGTATGAACGAAATGGAAAGGATAGAAAAGGAAAACATACAAGGAGAACAAGAAACGAACAAAGTGGCAGGATTCAAAACTAAACGATGTGCCTTGAAAACAAACAGGTGGAATCAGGAGCCAGTGTTTGTGACAAAACTGTGAGAAATGAAACGAATGAAACGGGACTTGCATATAGAAAAAAACGTATAAAAAACAAACAGTAAACACAGGGTAAGAGTAGGATAAGAGATGCACTAATGGGGGAGGGATAATCAGATGAAAGTGATGTTCAGCAATAAATCACAAATCACGGTCCTTAAAATAAAGGTGAAAAATTCTGCCTGGCGTTATTCTCAATAAAAATATGAAGGGGACTGCCTGGAGGGACCAATCAAAGCCCCACTTATTTATGATACGGGGAGAAGGCAATCATTACCTCAACAGTCAGTGTGCAGGTGTACATTTGATAAAAAACAGATTGGGTGATGATGAGGTCATTTTGCGATGACAATGTATCTTGTCACAGAGCACAGAGTGCTATAGCTTTTCATCGGGAAAACCTTTTCAAAATGTTAGATTTTTATGGCTCCATAGTTTTTCCAACTGTTTTTCTCTTCTTGGTCTAAAAAAATGTCAATCATTAAAATAATTTGTTTGTGCTGTGCTTAAAGCCTAAACGTTACGCTAAAAAACGATTAAATTGTTCTAAGATGCAAAAGTCAGGGTTTGTATGAAGGCATCTACAGATGATTAGGTAATTCATGGCACTTGCATTACACCTACAAACGATCACGTCACTATGTAATTTTTCCAGTGCATTGCTGCTCCAAGTCAATGCACAGAAAGAACTGGTTTAGCTATAGGAATCAAAATAAAGCATGACTCCAAAAGTAAACAGGCATACAGCTCAGAGAGGAGGTCAGGAAGATAAGAGGGAAAGGGCTAAATTCAATGAAACCTGAGAAAACATCATAGCCAGACAGGGTCCAGCTGTAACAACATTAATACCGAAGATGTCCAAGAGAGACCAAAAACGCTGGGTATTACTCTCAGGGTATTACATTCTTACATCTGTGTAGCGTGCTACATTTCTATCTTTTGTCTTTTTTATGATTATTATTTCAAATCATACATAAGGCCTGCTATTATAAATGATTTAGTTAGCATGGATTCGAAGTATATGCACATTAATACATTAAAATAAATAATATTCTAGTAGATGCCATTAAACAACCAAGGACTTAAAAATGATAAGTTACAATAGGAAATACGATATGATATGATATGATAGTTGTGACCTGTAAACAGCTGGTCCCCTCAACAGCCAATAAGAGCAGAGGTGGAAATTTTAGAGCTGAAGTCCATCGTGTGTGTGTGTGTGTGTGTGTGTGTGTATAAAACTAGCTTACTTGGCTCACATTTGGACTAGCGAATGTTCCAAACCTGATGCGTTGAGACTTTTTTGTGCTAGTTATTCATGTTTGACATTCTGCTACGTAAAAGCCATTAGAAAGTGTATATACCTGTCCTATTGTAAGTAATACTGCTACCGTGTGCCCCGCTACCTGTAAAGATTGTCTCCAGCCTAGACCTATACTACTCAATAACTGGTACTGAAAATCTTCCGTGTTGTTTGTAGTTCTGTCTATCGATATCATTTTTATTTTGTCATTTTACTATCGTTTTTGTTTCCGACAAACAAAAGTGTCAGGTCCATCATACCACACCCTTTTAAGTGTTAAACCTTCTTCTACACAGGGATGTTACAATACAGGACTTAATTTTCTATAATTATTTCCATACATTAAAAAAGCAGTGGTATATTTCATGTTATATTATAAAGGGATGCTGTACATGGGGTGACATTCCACTTCAATTGTCAAAGGTTTTTAAGATGAAATTATGCATCATTTGAACAGTTTTTTGGTGAATATACCCTTTTTTACCCTATTTACATTACAGTGGCATAAAAAGAGTATGTGACTATAATAACATCCATGTCAGTCATTGTCATGTTTCACAGCATGTAATGCAGACGATCAATTGTGAAGATCTCTGTCCCAAAATAGAACCAATCAGAGTTAAGGTTTATTCCAGTTATTTTTGCAAATAGGTCATGTGCAATTCCTCTTTTTTCTACATTTCCTGCCAGGAGCACAACGGCAAAGGTGAATATGTACACAAAGTCCATTCACCATCACACCTCAATCAAGATCGTAATTACATTCATGCTAATTGCAAATTAATTGCCAGCCTTGCTACTGATAGAAACAACAATGGAATATCTTAAGGAAACAACAAAACAGAACAAAGTGTGGGTTGAGAAGTCCTGGAGCATTCCTTTAATGCATGTGGCTGACATTGTGGTTCTGT
Organism: Parotocinclus maculicauda; assembly: GCA_034780255.1. Lineage (NCBI taxonomy): Eukaryota > Metazoa > Chordata > Actinopteri > Siluriformes > Loricariidae > Parotocinclus > Parotocinclus maculicauda. Next base: position 9,250 of record JAUZSU010200748.1, read on the forward strand.
AGAAACAATGTAAAATGCATATCAGCCACCTCCAGGCACGTGAGAGACAAAAGCCTTTAACAGAGCAGGTTAGGGTTTGTGTTATCACTGGATCCCTGATAAGACAAACAAATAAACGGACCGTTCTCATTGGCTTCCATGCATCACCCATCACAGGCAGGTAGAAGTGTGAAGAAGGTTCCCATGACAAGACCCACCGCTTGGCACAACAAACCAGTTTCACAACAAGACGTCTTCTGTTCTGCGTTTGCTCATCTCCAGAGTTACATAATCACATTTGTGGTTTAGTAACCATTATTAAAGTATCAGAGCAAAGACGCTAACTATGCGAGTGAGACAGCGAGCTGCTTGCATTGTCCAAAGAAGACCAGAGGATGTCAGTACTCGTGTGTGTGTGTGTGTGTGTGTGTGTGTGTGTGTGGAAAACCTGCAAAAAACAGCTTCAGTGCCACATTATTTAGTGCAAATTCCAAGGGTTAATGTAATTGGAAATGAGAGAGTTCTGCCTTCTGACAAAGAGGAAAGACACATGGCCTGTGCCAGCGTCCCTCATCACTTATCCACTTATCCTTTATGTCTTCTCGGCAAACTTATCAAAAGAAGACCTGTTGACTGAGAGGGTGCAGACATTGTTTTCAAAGTTTGGCACTACGTTTACCTTCATTCTACCTTTGCTCTGGCTGACATTATGGACAATTATAGGGTAATACAGAACTTACTGTAAGGGACATCTATAAAATTAATCGGCTAACCCAGGAGAACACATGGTGAAGTGTGCCCTAGACTGGATGCCAGTTCACTGCAGGGCTCGGGGTCCCTGCTGCAGAACCAGGGGAAAACCTTCTTCTCTGCCAACTTGCCACTGTACATAAAGCTATTGTGATTTTAAATAGACTGGTTCTGAACAACACAAAACAAAGATTATGTAATTGATCAGTCATACTGAGCTCAGATTCTCTGATCATCCTGTAAAAGATGGACGTACAGGTACGCCCCGTGTAACGGCCATCCGATTTAAGGTTGTGATTACAATAGGAAATACAAATCTTTCATTTAACTTGGGACACTGCCATATGTTCATTTGTAATTAGTACAGATTCCTATGTTAATTTGTTATGTGTACTTTACTGCATTTTCTTTTATCCTTGTGACTTTTAAATTGTGATTTTCAATCATTTAAAAAGGCCAGCACTGTGTCTGCACACATCTTTCTTCCAAAAAAACGCCTTATGTTTACATCTTGACTCCAAAACGCCTATAAAATCACTTCAGTTATACTTGTGCAAAACTCAATGATGCGATGATGCAGCCTAAATCTTGACCTCTCTCTCAAAGAGAAGATAATACACTGCCCACTGAGTGTATCCCACAAGAACACGTGATCTTGACACGCATTTTTATTTTAGTACATACAGAGATAAGAATTACTGTGCAGTACTTGCTCAGGACTGTACGAAATGTTTTCATATCCTATTCTAAAGTATTTTAAAGCCATTTTAGCATTAGCAGGAGTATTTCTTTAACACAGTTACTGGCCATTATCACATAATCTGCATTTCTTTTTAAAGTCATTAGATGTGACTGGTCAGACCTGAAAAGTCACAAGGTCCATCACAAGGTTCGTACACCTTTATTCAACAACGTTCATTTATCACAAATGATCAGAACGCCACGAATCAAACTGCCTACAAGTAGATGAAACCAGTTTCCATTAATATTGTGTCTTTCTACAGATTGTCTTGGACATCATGAAGCATTATGTAAGTCAGATCACAGAAACCAGTTACAGTTACACTGCAGAAAAGTAGCTAATTCGGCCACAACTGACCAGACCCAAAAGGAAATAACTGTAATGCTGTGTACAAGAAACTCCTGCCTAGAGTTGTCACCAAAGTGATTCTGCACTCGACCAGCATCCTGCATTCATATTAAAATGTTCCGGCTTTTGAGAAGGAAGCTCTTCATTTGACTCTGAATGGACTTTTATTGGGAAGAAACTGAGTCACAATGACAGTGAGACCAAAACCAAAAGCGTACGGCAGAAGCTTATTTCTTGCTCATGAGCACGTCAGTGAAAGAATTTCTACAGGTCTTTCAACTTCACCTTCAACTGGTGATCCCAGAAGCGATAGTGTGCTGGCTGTTCAGGGCCCCTGGACTTTGGAACAGTTTGCCTCTTGACATTATCAGTTTTTGCAAACACTTTCAACAAAAACTTGCATTTATTGTGTGCTTTGCTTGCTCCTATTTGAACTTAGAGCATTTTCCATTCAAAAGCTCAACATAGCCGTACATGCGAACAATATAAACTCTAACAGGATGACATTCTTCAGCAGTCTGAAGGTTCATACCATTTAAAACCACCTGCTTATTATTCTAGTATTA
>JAUZSU010200759.1:0-11633 GCA_034780255.1 Parotocinclus maculicauda
CTGATCCCAAACAGCTGCTTCACGTCCTATAAAGGCGTGGTGTTAGCGCTGTTCGGGGCCAGGTCATCATTATTCCATCGGGATTCCATCTCCGTTCGGTTCGTGCATCTCATTAACGGCGCCCTTCCGCGTTCCCTAGAGATAGTGGTAAAGCTCCGGGGGCTTTTAGTGCCGACGGACTGGTATGGGCGGGTAACCCCCGAGGTATTTAGTTTGCTAGGGGCAATTTGAGGGTTTTTCCCGTTCCGTACTCGTGCGCTCCTCGCACGTTTTGAGTTAACGCTCTTCAGTCGTCGGCGCCTACCCAGCCTCACTCCAGCTGGGTGTTCGTTCTGAATAGGACACGCCCCGGGCTGGCTTCTTTGTTTCTGAGCTCACGCTCGCCCTTTGGCACTTCGGCGCTCCTCGCGATCTATTCTCATTCGCGCTCCTCGCGTATTCTAGTTTATTTTTGTGTTCTGGCGCTTCGCGCCTTTCGTGTGTTGTTCACCCTCGTGCTACAAGCGCGCCCTGAGCTTATATGCTCACCTTATTGCGCTTTGGCCACTACCGCGATTTCTTCACCCCCTCGCGCTGCGTGCGCGATAGAGCCCACGCTCGCCCTCTGGCGCTTCGGCACTCTGCACTCTTGAGAGCAGCAACCCGGTAGTGCGTTAGAAGTATACTCGTCCGGCGCTCCTGCGCTCTCTTGAGTCTGACTTTAGTCGTCTGCTGACTCGAGATATGCCCCGGCTAGAGTAGCCACCAGGTAACACGCACTCTATAAGACGTGTCCCGGTTTGGCTTTTTATTTAATTGCATGCACATTCGAGCTTACGCTCGCTCCCTGGCGTTTGGACTACCTCCATGCCTCAGCATTTAAGAGACGTCCCAAAACCGTGCTTTCTGCACGTTTGCCCCGACTGGCGCAAGGTCGCGCGTTGCTCCCATTCGGGACGCAATCTTGGTGGGCCACTTTATCCTTTCGGTTTTATTATGTTAGGAGCCTTTCGCTCCGCTCTTCATCCCTTTTCGGTTGTTCTATATTATTTCCCCATTCTTATTATACATCGTGAATAAAGAGACAATAAAGAGCAAAAAAATGCAAAAAATGAAGGTTATTCAGCAGTTCAGAATTGAAAATAGTATAAAAGTGCAGGGCCTCCTGATCCTGATCAGCAGAAAACACTACATGGAATAATGTCACAACCGCAGCAACAGAGACCAAACTCAAGAGGCTTATGCCAACTTTTACCCATATATCTTTGGGGCATAACTGGATGGTGCCAAAATTAAGCGAGTGTATCAACTCTTCATTAAGCATCTGCACTTCGAATGAGATTGCTCCAAGCCATTTTAGGTCCTGGTGAGATAACAAATAAGTGCTACTCAGATCTGGGTGGTTCTCTCTGCCATTGCTTTTGTCATTCATTATCATGTGGTACCATCTTCTATACCTGCTCATACACCACAAAGCTCAGAGCATCTATTTATCACGCCCGCAAAGATTCACAACGGACAAAAAGAGAGGTCGGAAAAGACATCGTGAACGGGAATCAGACAGCCATAAAATGAGAGGATATAGGATCAAGAGTGCAATGAGGAAAAATACAAGAAGAAATTAAGAAAAAAAAGAGTTTGCTGATGTAACACAGTGAGCAAGTAATGAAAAGTGATAAAAGATTCAGACCTGACATGAAATAAGTAAGGGAGGCAGGACTGACAGCTCTAGTCCATCGCTCTTCATTTAACACGAAACAATGTGCTTCTACCGGGAGCTTGACTACTGCAAAACAGAAGGTGAGTGGGTAGAGTGGCACCAATCATTTCTTTTCAAAGTGCAAACAGTTCATATGTACAGCACAATTACGCCTCCTCGACTTGAGAAAACATGTCTGTGCTCGATTGAAGCTTAAGTTTAAGGAAATAAAATGAGAAGGAAGCAAGTAATAGATTTTTTTTCCCACAGTCTCAGAACAAATGAACTCTTGAAGGACGCCTGAGATCGGAAGCTGAAAAGAACAGAAGGTCAAGTACGAATTAGCAGATGCATCTTTTTTGCCCTGGGTCGGACGAGAAGAGCTTTTCCTCCAGCTGTCAAGGACACTTATCGTCCCCTTCTGTTTAAACCCCAAATCTACTGAAGGCTTTCAACTAACCAGTAGATGTGAATTCAATTAACGAGCACTTCACTCAAACTCTGCTGTTCACACTGCTGAAAGAGATCACCTGGGAGAACGTGGGTACCCACAGTTTCCCTAAAACACTCCAGCACATGTGAATACACGGAAACATGGGTGGGTATGAACAGGACGAATTAGTATGAGAGCCCTTAGCTGTGGCAGTCCTTGTTCTCAGGATGCTCAGTGAATATAAAGTGGGATCGTCGTTTTTGTTTTTGTGTAGGCTTACAGTATATATTTTACACTCTCTGAATGGATGTAGAGCAAAACGCCATCAAAGGGGCTTCGCTCAGGTCCTCAAACCCTCACTGGGCCAAAGTGGCCAGAATTTGAAGGAAGCAGAATAGAAAATGTATGCAGAAAAATACCGCTGCTACCAAAGATCTAATAAAATGGCTATAAAAATGAAGCTTTTAGTGAGTTACGGCTTGTTCAACAAAGCTACAGCGTATGTGGGAGTGAGCAAATATCTGAAGGTCAGGCCCAGACCAGCTGTGTTCATCTGTTTGAGTGTATGATTGCTGGTGGGTGGACAGAAAAACAAAACGAAATTGCTGAAAGGATGTAATGGCTTTTTGGAGACGTCCAGCCTCACTAGCAATAACTCATTTTGGGGCAGATTCTGCACTGCCCTTCAGACACAGGTTTATTACGATCTTAATCAATTATGATGAGCTGCAAACACATTAATTCATGTGCCCGGCACTAAATCACATGAACGTTTCACTGTCTGTCGAGCACTCCTAAACCCATCCATTATCTTAAAGCTCTGCTTTGTTTGGGTGCATTTACTTCTTTGCTTTGTATGAAATGTTGCCATCTTTAGTCGAGTCCTGGGGAGACCAGGGGTGCCCCTGGCAAACAGAACTGGAACTTGGCCTGGCCGTGAGACTCCTTAGAAGTGGGACACACCATGGACTTTATCCTGACACTTTATCCTCACCTCACTTGCTAAAGGGACTGGCACAGTGGAGTAAGGTAACCTGTGGTGGTGTAGCAGCTAAGGTACTGAACTATGGACCAGTAGGTACAGGGTTCAAATCCCACCTCTACCAAGCTGCCACTGAGCCAAGCCCTTAGCCCAGGATTGCTTGGACTATAAGAGAGTCTCAGTTGTAAGTTGCTCAGGATAAGGGTGTCTGGTAAATATAAAAAATGTACCGAGCGGTACCGAGTGGTTCAATCCTGACCTGACCTTAAACTTTCCTCCCACACTCCAAAGGCTCCTAGAATGAGCTAGGGGGCAGTTAATCGCTAAACTCACATACATACAGCTAAGGGTTATATTGAACCAAACACAACTTACTGCAACCACAACGGAGCTAAATAATCCCACGCTGCCTGCTCTCTTCACTGGTCCTAAATAGCATCTTTATCAGAGTGAAGATACACAGCAGGTGCAGCAAGATAGAATAAGGAAGGAAGGAAATAAAAGAAAGAAGCCTAAAACAGGAACTCCAACAGTGTGATCCCTGACAAGGTGTCCTGTGACTGTTTCGGAGTTCCTCCCTGACAGGGGATTTTTATGTGTCAGCAGGGATAAATGGTAATGTTGCACTGTTCCATGGATTCTCACAGATGGATATTGTAAGTTGGGCATGATGTTCTACAGTATGTCCATCTGTCTCCCACTTCCAAAAAGCAAAGTGACTTACAGTTCAGCTAAGCAATTCATTATTATGGGTCTTAAGCAAGGGGTTGACAGCTACAGCTTTGAGGAGCTGGGGTTTGAACTCACAACCTATTGACTGGCAGTTTTCTACTACTGAGCCACCTTCTGTTAGCCTTACAGTTAAGTTTCAAACCTTCCATTACTTTTAGGTGCAAACAGATTAAGGAACAGTGCTAAAATATAGCGTATATTGCAGGACTCAGGAGAAATGAGCACTGGAGGAAATTGATGTTGTCCTTCAGTGAGATCCATCAGAAAAAATAGACTTTGACCAGATACAGGTGTAGTGGCATGAAACATAGTAAACATAGAGTCCTATACAAGGACAAGAAACAAGGGTTAAATCTTTGCCTATTGTTACTGTGTGGAGTTATGGAGACGAGGGCAGGGGTCTTGGAATTCACTGGACTTATGAAGAGGTACACCCAGCATCCTGAACTGCACCAGCTGAGATTTATTTTACAAGGCCAGTTTTCCACTTTACAAAGCAAGCCCTGTTTTTGAACTCAGGTTTCAGAAGCTCACAGGTATCACCGAGCCACAGTATTAGTTAACTTCTGATTAGTAGTCCTTAACTACAAAGGCACCATTGATACAGGCCAGTTTTCAATCCCAGGGCTTAAAACAGTTCCAGCTAAAAGTTCTCTAGAGGAAACTGCCATCACAAAACTGGCCATTAGTAGGACGAAGATACAAGAACTAGTGTTGGTGACTCAATTCTCAGCCTGGTTTAGCATGTTCTTCCAAGTCTACATTGCTTCCCCTTAGTTAAACTGATTTTCTTCCTACATCCATGTACAAAAAGAAACACTTTATGGAAAAAATCACGTTTCCACTTTTGTCTCCAAGGCTTCAGGATTATTCCTTGAGGCACCCAGATTGCCAGGGCTCTCGTTCATTTGGTCATCCATGGAACCAAGGGTGTAAATTTCATTTCAATTTTTATTTATTATATAAACAGTAACATTTCTGAAATGAAGCTCTAGGCTAAGTTTAACAAGTAATACTAAGAGTTACCTGTAGATGACATACTATATATGAACAGAATGGTAATTGTAAGCCATCATGAAGGTATTCTCAACATGAATTTGTACTGTAGTCATTAAATACTGGTTACTGGTCTAATCTCAGAGTCTTCTCTAACTATTCAAGAAAATATTTAAAGCTTTATATACAGTTACAAAAGGAAAATAAATGTCTATAATAAGCACAAATTCAATTTAGTGCATATTACTATATATTATAAACAGTTCACTCCCACACCCATATTTGAACCCTGCTCAATTCTTGGACTTTTTATACTTTGCTCTTGTCTCTTGTTCATAATCTGACTCTGGTCTCTTTTTTTAAACTGATCCTGTCCTGCTATTTTGTACCTCGTACCTGCTATTTTGTGCCTAGTTTTAATAATAACACTTTCAAATCGTCTGAATCCTGTTTTCTGCTGACCATGACAATATAAAGTTGTAGCAGCAAATGAAAAAACTCTATACAAACACTGAGGCTTTTGAATGTAATTATTGTATATACACAAACCTCTTGGTTATACAGTGTAGTGTGTTTGATGAGCGCCTGCTCACTCAGGTTGCAGCTATTTGTGTTTGTGTAGCAGGATGAATGCAAGACAAAAGCTGTTGATCACCTGTTTAGTCACTGAGGTGTACCCACAACACATGAAGGACAATGTCTAAAGGCATCTCTTTTAGAGAAAGTAAAGAAAAATAAGACACAGTAAGTGAAAGAGTAATATAACAGTAACTGACATGAACTGACTAAAACTTAATTCCTTTGAAACTGTGTTTAATTATGTGATTGTGAAGTAAAAACACTTTTGTTTTTCCAGCTATTTTATTGGGATCTGCCAACCTTAAAACTGATGTCACTTTGTTTGACAGAGACCCTAGAGCCACAACTGAACTGATGCCTTGTCATTCTCTGAAGCCTTTGAGAAAATCTTTGACATCTTCACTCTTCACCACCGACTTGGTGACTTAACAATAGACTTGTCTGCAGAAAATCTAGGAACCTCTTCAGAATGCATATGATATAAGAGATGGAATGACACTTTGCAGGCTTACTGTACTGGTATCCTGAGACTTTATAACACATTTATAGTTAATAATAATAATGCCTAGATTTAAGCCAATTATACCACAGTTTTGATATCAAAGTCAAATGTATTTCTATAGCACTTTTTATAATGGTGCATTGACTCATAGAAGCTTTACAACATTATATTATCTTAAAAAAGGCCATTTCCATATTGTGCAAGTCTAGGGTGACAGTGGCATGGAAAAACATCCTAAAAGCTGGAGAAACTCTGGGAGGTCCAAGACTCAAAAAGGGATGCGACCTCCTTGGGTGGCCTAGATGTTAACTGAAATAGTTATGTTTGTATAAATAGTAAAATGAAGTGAATAATAAAAATTTAATTAAATAATGTAAAAGATTTAAGATACTAAGTCTTTAGAGAGAAGTTCTTGCAGGAACATCGTCTCCCGATAACTGAATGAAGGAGGGAGTTACTACACTGTGGTTGGCTATCACTGTTTTCTGTTAGATTTTAAGTTAAAGAGGAGGGGAAATAATGGAGGGAAAACTCTATTTACAAAAAATCGATTTAACATTCCAAAGAAATTCAACCTAATCAAATACCCTGCTGCTAAAACACTACAGCCTTCAGTCATGATAGACGAAGAACAGAATTCCCAAATAACTGTTTATTACATATTAAATTATACATTTTAATTTATTAAAATAGGTCTGATTTATAAGGCAGGCTGTTTTTATTCTACAAACAGCAGAAAATCAAAAGTCTAGGATCCCGCTGCTATAATTTCTTTTCCTAATGATTTTAATTTGTTTCAGTTTGTTTATTTTATTGTTGGTCTTATCAGTCAGAAATGTAGGTGGCGAGATATAGAGCACAGTCAGCTTCACTGGGTTAAAAACCCAATGTTTATTAGGTAAATATAAAAAAAGAAGAACCCTCGATCAGCTGTAAATGGTGTTTAATGAAAGACAGTTGCAGCATACAACGTTTTTGTGAGCGCTGTAAAGAAAACAAGAAAGAAATGAGGTAATAGCCTACATGCTAGAACAATGATAGGTTTTCTTAAGAAAAACGTTTTTGTAAAAAAAATTAATAATCAAGATAAAAAAGATACTACTTCAGAATGTCATTTTTTTCAAAAATAGCATTTAGGACATTTTAATGAACTTCTTAGTGTTTGTTTGTAACTTTACAAGTTATTTTCTTAAAAAAGCTTTTTTAAAAGCCTTTCACCTTTTACCATGGTTTGATTGGAAAGTTCATGCAAGTATAGGACTAAAACTAATGCAGTGTTAACATTTAAAGGTTTCTTTTTACTCCATTCACTCTTAGTTTAACTATACCAATTATGAGGACATAAGTAGTGTTGTGTTATTGTGGGGTGGTTATTTGTGTGGTGTGTGGTATGCCCTGTATTCAACTACTAACCATTAAAGCATCCATTTAATTTTCAAAAAAGAAACTACAAACAAAATATATTAAGTAATATAATATATAGAAATTAATTCCAATGCCTTCTGTAGAGCTTCATAGATGTGTGACTATCTTGTGTCTTGTAACTATATGAAAAACCCAAGTATGTCATCTTTTTTTCTTTTTCAGTATTAGCTAAATGCTTGATCTGCTCATTCTAGAGAACAATTCTTTAGGACAGGTTTCCACGACCAAACGTTTGGTCTCAACGTTCAGAAGCTTCATCATTAGATCGGTTGCACATTCAGATTTTTTCCAACAAGACTCTCAAGTGATCCTTTATCACTGCTCAGTTTAAAACCCACCCTCAACCCTGTCATCTGCTGACCGATGGCACCCTCAATCGATTCCTCACCTAGATGAAAATGCACTATTTGCACCTGTACATAAAGGGCTCAATTATATAAATGATCTTCCTTCACGGCTATCTGGAGCTAGAGAGTTGAAGATGGAGTGGGTGTCAGGTCGGTGAAGGCAGGTCATTTCCCTTCCTCGCAGGAGGCTGCTGGAGCTCACCGAGAGCTTGGATGAGGTATGGATGATTTTGCAATTGTCTGCATGCTCAGCATCCCCTCAGTAACACCATCAAACCATCTCTCTTTTGGTTTGGAAGATAACAGTCAATGATCCTAAATGACATACTCTGAGCATTATATGCGGTGGAGTTTGGGAACTGTCGATATTTTTGATTTGCCTTGGTTACAATAGCAGTAATTAAAATATGTCAGCACTAAGCTCAAAAAATGATTCTGACCATAAAGAGTGGGTTAATCATAGCTGGATGGACCACTTCCAAAAATGTTTTACTTTTACAGCAATAGCTTTCATTTGCCCTGCAGGTATGGAAGTAATATTCTTTAAAAAGATCTTCTTAGCACTTTTAACAATATACACAATAGTTGCTGTACAAATAGTCTACACCTTGTGTGACAGAGATACAAACCAGATCAGAAAAAGTTGAGACAAAATGAAAAATGCAAATAAAATAAAAATGTGGTGCACCTTATATTTGAATTATATTCAATTATTTCATTGCAGACAGTATGACCTTTATGAACTATTTTCTTGTCTGGTCATCTTAATTTCATTCTTGCATTTTAGAGCTTAAACAGCCCCCCACCGGCCACCCATCACAAAAAAAGCAAAACAAAAAGAAAACAGATGTTGCCATTCATTCCCTTGAGCTTAATGTACTGAATTTATTTATTGTAGATGGAGAAATATGCTAATACTGTCCAATCTTTTTTGAGTTTTTAAGCATTTCAGTCATTTTTGTACACATTTGTTTACAAAGTGGAGATCCTCTGCCGAGTTTGGCTTTTCAAAGCCATTCGTGGTTACCAACCACTTGTTTAAAACCACATCATAATTATTATTTTTAACCTTGTCATTAGCCCTAAAATGCCACCTCCCAACTTTTTAAGAATGTGTTGGGAATGGATTTTTACTAACAAATTAAATGATGTTTGACAAACATGAAATTATTAAAAGCTTGTGTTCATACTGTCTGCACTGAAAGAAATGTAAAGGTTAATATAAGGCTTTTGTTTTCATTTCCATTTTCCATACTGTGCCAGCGTTTTCTAATTTGCGTTTGTAACCCTAAAATGAACAGGGAACCCATCCATTGGTTAAAACAAGACCAGATCACTGCATTTTGCACCAACTGTAAGTGATGGACTTCTTTTTTTTTAAAAAGTGCCTACACTTTATAAACATCTCCTGATCTTTCCCCATATTGAGCCATCTCAGTTAATGAAACTTAATAAAACACTGATAATGAGCAACAGATAAAATCACATATGGGATCAGGTCCATATAGCAGCTTGTAACACCTGCAAACTGTCAGCGCATCTCACTGGAGCTGCTTCATCACATTACAGATGTTTGTCATCTCCTTCTCTCTCAGTTAGCAAAGTTAGATGGGGGGTTGCTACAGCTGTGCTAACTACAGTCAATGAGAAAGTGTTTCTTTTTTATTCCATAGTAAACATGCAACCATCATCTGCTGTTCATCAAGGTACAGCTGGTCAGGTTCTTAAGCTGGAAGCACTCACTGATGTCTGCAGCAAAGCCAATGGTCACATTTATGGTAATTTGCATAAACTGGGGTTTCACCGCGATTCTTTCACTGCTCTTAGATGGCTAACTGCCAGCATGGCAAAGCTTACTAGATGTTCTTTAATTAAGTTCGCTTTTCCTTGTTGTGATAAATAACGCTTCTGATCCTGCCTCCAGTGGAAATGATAAAACAGATTTTGTAAGTTTGCTCTCATTTTTGGTCTAACATATTCCATTTACTGTTGCTGCCATTAAGATTTTATATGGCTCACATGGATGTTGGTGTTCAGAAGTTGGTTATGTTATCTCATTTATTTATTTATCTAAACACATATATATTTATACACTGATGTGTATGTGGTGCCCCAAACGCTCCTAACCAGACAACCAGACCACAATCCAGAAACAGGTGTCAACTTCAAAAGACACCCTTGTCTTTGCCTGCACCATTTTCAGGCATTTAGCAAAAGGAAATTTGTTGTCACAGCACCCATCACATGTCCTGCCATTAATAGCCAGCCACAATCATTTTTGTTAACAGTTGTGTTTTGAGGGGGAAACTTGGACTGCTAGAGACTAGAATTGCATCACCTTTAGCGACAAAGCCAGGTTCTCTTTGAGATCCGACAGTGGCCGGGCTCGACTATAGAGACCTCATGGTAAATGCTTTAATCCTCAAACATGTTAAACATAACTGCAGCCTTATAATTTATTTTTAATGTATTTTTGTCTGCATCTGTCCGTGCCCTCTGGCACTATACTGGACATTCAGAGTGTGCATTTCTGGTGGTGGTGTGACACAAAGAGCATCCGATGGGGATAATAAAATCTATAAAATGTGGTTTGGAACAGATGGACACTTCTTGCTGGAAGGAGCCGACAAAAAAGGAGCCATTAAATTATAAATCATAGGAACCAACCAAGCTTTCTTGGAGAGCTGTGAGATTTTCATTAGACGTGATAGCTGAGCCTGCTGCGATCAGTGTAACCCATTTAAATCGTGTGTAGTACTAAAGAGTCATGGCTCCTGTACTCATATAAATTGTTACCTTGTGCATTCTTATCTCTGACCAAACCTTATTACATTTTGAATAACTTTTTCTGTAACAGTTTACCACATATAGGCAGAATCAATGGTGCTTTTGTTCAAATAGTAAGAGTCCAGAGCTGACCACACAAGCATCTGGGATAAGATCTGTTCGCTTATGTCCTGAAGGACAATTAATGCTGCATTAGTTAAACCGCATGCAGTTCCTCCCTTCTTATCTAATATCCGCCTTCTTATCTAATATGGCTCAACCCACTTCCATTAAATCCAGCGGCACTCGCTCAGAACCCTGTGTGATATCGGCTTTCTATCTCCCTGCCCTAATTGTATCATTATTTGTAACGTAAGCTTGGAACAGTCCAGAGGGTGATATCAACTCCCTATCTCCCTGCCTAATCGCATCAGCTTATTTGGAACGGAGCTCTGTAAAGCAAGCATCTGAAATGGCTTCTGGAATGAGTGCCAGACATGTTTAGCTTCTGGTATTAATAACCAATTCATCTTACAGGCAGCAAACAAGCCTCTGGTGACCAGTACAAACCATCGGAGACAGCATGCAGATGTTCCTTCAAAAGTCTGGTTCACTGGCTCAGTGCTCAGTCCAAAACAATTTCATAAGGATTCCACATTCTGGGATGGGGTACACTGTGTAGGTATGAAATGTGTGGTTGTGTGGACTGAGCACCGAGGCATTAATTATTCTCCAGCCTCTGGATTGTTGAATTCCAAGGACAGACAGGCGTATGTACGAGTGTGGTGTTTTTTTAGATACAAAACATTATGATTTAGGTATTTTATTCAGATTATTTCTTTCATTTAATGCTTTTTACTTTTACTTACTACATTTGTAAAGAAAAATCTGTATTTATTATTTACTACATTGTAAACTACAATCAGGCCTGTTGCTTGTTATTAAGCTACTATATTTATCTGTTTCTACAAATTTTTCTACACATCGCAACTGGCGCGAGGGTGCACAGGCCATAAACGACGCAATTGTTTTTGTTAGGGTTCCTGCCTTCGCTCGGATCGTTTAGCTGTCCTCGCCGGTCGCCATTACAGAGCTATCGGTGAGGCAGCCGTTATTTCCACTGTCTCATTATGCCCCGATCCCGAACAGCTGAACCATGGCCTTTAAAGGCGTGGTGTTAAGCGTGGTTCGGG
>JAUZSU010200770.1:0-11633 GCA_034780255.1 Parotocinclus maculicauda
TGAGTGTGAGAGAGTGTGTGTGTGTGTGAGTGTGAGAGAGTGTGTGTGTGTGTGAGAGTGAGAGTGTGTGTGTGAGAGTGTGTGTGTGAGAGTGTGTGTGTGAGAGTGTGTGTGTGAGTGTTGATCTGCGATAATTTAGTTGTGACGTTACAGTGCATTAATGCTAATTAACGAGTGCCATTTGTGTGCTTTTTTTCAGGTGGTTGTGTTACTGTCACGTACCTCAGAGTAACGACAGTTTGCCGCGCTATGAGACGTGTCAGGTGTTCGGCCGCAGTTTGCTCAAGTCCATCTTCACGGTGACCCGCAGACAGCTGCTGGAGAAGTTCAGAGTGGAGAAGGACAAACTCCCTCCGGAGAAACGCACACTTATTCTCACACACTTCCCCAAGTAGGACACAACAAAGCTTTTACGACAAAGCATTTCTCAAAGCATCATGGGTTATCCCTGGATGTTCACACCTTGCCGTTTTTGTGCGTTAGATTTCTCTCCATGCTAGAGGAAGAGATCTATGGGGAGAACTCTCCCATATGGGATGCTGACTTCACCATGCCTGCTAATGAGGGAGCACAGCTGGGGCCTCAGACAGGTCTGTTTGTGGAATTATACGTGTCTTTTACATACACAGTGCCTTGCGTAAACTGAGCGTTCAGTTTCTGCAATCTTGATTTTTTTTTTCTCTTAAAATGGTTTATTAATTATAAGTTTTTTTCACTAGTAACTAAATGCTATAATATATTTTGTCCAGCAGATGGCCACATAGAGGGGTCTTAAAAGCACAGAAAATACAGATGTAGAAATCGATCAGCTTTGTCCAGTCTGTAATGTAGGGGCAAAACTTTGGAAAATTTGCAAGTCAATCAATTTGATCCTTTATGGGAAGTGGAAATTGATATCTGGACAATCTGGATCAGAATTGAAAGCTTTGAAAATCCAGTCCCATGTCAATTTTTGTGTGTAGTTAAACATTGTGGCTAATTAAAAAAATGTTTTTACATTCCAGTTGTTAAGGAATATTGATCCGTTAAATGGTAAAAAAAACAGTATGGTAAAGCTAGGTTTTAAATTCGTTTGCAAGAAGTCAAAACAAAGTCCAAACAAAAGTTTGAGTCGAAGCAAAGACCATCAGGCCACGTCAGCGGCTAGATTGGTCCTCATCCATTACTTTATGTCATGAAGGATTTTAAACATGTTTTGTATTTTTTAATTTCATCCCTTAGTTTTCATAACAAAAGTATGACAAAAACCATAATCCTGTAATGATTAAAGTGTTTTCTGAAGAAAATGCTAAAACCTTTTATCTCATGCATACATGTGAGAAGCTGCTGGTCTGATGACATTAATAGTGCTCCCTCTGTTGGCAATCTGGTGTATATACAGTCTTATGCTGGCACTCCTGGTCAAATTATATGTTGTTGATGTTCAAAATAAAAAATAGTTGATGTGGCGAATGTGGTATAATTGTGTTTTAGATGTGAATATTTTAACAAATATCGAATTTAAGATTTATCAAATAACATTTATCAAACTGCTACGGCCAGACGACGTCTCTGAAACATCAAAGCTTGTGGGGCACTACCGTAGTAGAGTGCCCCCTGTTAACTATAGGGGCTGCCTAGCTCCGAGGACTCCCAGTGTCGAACCCTGTCCATTGTTGGACATACCCTCAATTAGCACACCAGTTTCAGAACTGTATTTTGGAGCAAGTTGGAAGTTGATAGCAAAAATTTGTGTTGTGGGATGAAGACAATCCTGTGAAGTGAGTGTGATGCTTTGCCTGCTGGGAAACTTTGGCAATCACATGGATGTTAACACTTGCTTATTTATATACAATTCAATTCAAATATATTTATATAGCGCTTTTTACGACAGAGCATTTTCTCAAAGCAGCTTTACAATCTTATATTATCTTAAAAGGCCAATCTCAAGTTGAGTAAGCCTAGGGCGACAGTGGCAAGGAAAAACTCTCGGAAAGTAGAAGCAAAAAACCTTGGGAGGACCAAGACTCAACAGGGGACCCATCCTCCATGGGTAAATACCTACTTTAATATAATTTTAATAGTAAAATTAAGTAAATAACAATTTAAATCAATAATACAATTTAAATTAGTAATAAAATAAAGAACAAAATAGATTTTAAATGAAATCTCGCGGTAAGTCCTTGGAGGCACATTGTTTCCTAATGAGTATACAGTAATACAGTATTTGGTGGTTTCTACTGTAGAAATAGAAATACAGACCAGTTGTATGAATCAGGTATGTGACTTAGGCTCATGGACAATCTAACCCACAAGAAACATTTTCTTTATGCCAGAATTTTGTAATCAAAATTTGTCAAAATCCAGTCATAGTAAACCATTCTAAATCAGACAGGGCTGTATCCACTATTTTTAGAAGTCATTAATACATCTGACCTTTGTAATTTGGCTGTGTGTTGTTTTGTGCAGTTCTAAGTCCGGTGGCGGTGTCAGGTTCTCCTCTGCGTAAAGTTTCCGGCGGTCCTACTCTGGACACCTCCACCTCAGAACCAGTCACAGGTACGCTGCTAATCAACAGATTAATGCCACAAACGTACTCAGTTACCTGTCATTGAATTCTTGTTTTTGCTGTAAGATGCAAATTAAAAAAATTGTCAAAGTGTGGGTGTATGGTGATGATAAAGATGATATCTCAATATTTTTTGGGACTTGTTTTAACAATAATTATAATAATAACAATAATTAAACGATCCTTTGTATCCTTTGAAATGTGTTTGTAAACGTCTAATGTACTAGCTTGCTCTAGATGATAAGGATCCTAATTGTGGCTTACTAATGACTTTAATGACAATAATACTGAAGGAAAACAGATCTTCTTTACTTCAAACTGAAGCAGTCACGTAAAAAAAAACTATAGCACACAAACAGAGGTGTGTTTCACATTTTCACATATTAATGTCAAAGCAGAACATCTGAACCATACCTGTCCTTGACAGTACATTTAATCAATGGCATAATATTTATATTCTGCATGCTGGTTAGATTGCAGAAGGTGAAATCGAGCTGACTTTAATAGCAACCGATTTCTAACACAGTTTGCAGATTGCCATCTTTTGAACTACACCAATATTTTC
Source organism: Parotocinclus maculicauda (assembly GCA_034780255.1). NCBI lineage: Eukaryota > Metazoa > Chordata > Actinopteri > Siluriformes > Loricariidae > Parotocinclus > Parotocinclus maculicauda. The sequence goes on from JAUZSU010200770.1 coordinate 3,114, forward strand.
AAACCCAAACCACCTATATGGAGTGAGTGAGGATGAGCGACATCTAACGATTAAATCTAACGACGCAGACTGGTGGTGTCTGTAATTTGTCTCCAGTGTGTTCACTTATTTTTAACTTCAGTCATGCGTTTTTAGGTAGAACTTGGGGAACTTACTTTACCTGACTAGCTGATAGGATCAGATATACATTATCATATATCTCTCCAGGAGAGAAGCGGAAGCTTCCAGAGGCACTCACATTGGAGGACGCTAAGCGAATCAGAGTGATGGGTGATATCCCCATGGAACTTGTCAATGAAGTTATGATGACCATCACAGACCCCGCTGCCATGCTGGGACCTGAGGTAAGCTCTCGGCTTAAATTGAAAGCCACTGTCAAATATACTGCTCACTGTGTGTGTGTGTGTGTGTGTGTGGGGGGGGGAGGTACTTGAGAATAGTACATGAGTAACGCTTTTCTCTTTCCTCAGACGAGTCTGCTCTCAGCAAATGCAGCACGAGACGAGACTGCACGGCTCGAGGAGAGGAGGGGCATCATCGAGTTCCACGTCATCGGTAACTCACTCTCCCAGAAGTCCAATAAGAAGATCCTGATGTGGCTGGTGGGCCTGCAGAACGTATTTTCTCATCAGCTTCCCCGCATGCCCAAAGAGTACATAACACGCCTCGTCTTCGACCCGTGAGTCCTTCAACACCTGTTAACCTGCATACCTGTGATCGTCTTAAATGACAAAGCGATCACGTGGCCTGTTTTTGGGGCTTTTAAAATTCACGTTCAGGACAAAGGGAGACAAATACAGCCTTTATTCCTCAATCTTAAGCAGCAGAACACAAGAGGGAGTGTGTATTTAGATTTAAGGCAAGTGCCATAGGTAATCGCAGCCATTATGTAACGCATGCTCTTGTGTTCTGTTGCTTTGTTGTTTTTTGTTTTGTTTTGTTTACTATGAGATAATTGATAAAAGCCCTGATTTTCAGCCTGATTGTTATTTAATACTAACAATACCATCTACCAAAACGTTACATTACAAAAAGCATAGGGTTTATATGACACTGAAGTAACGTTAGATTAAAATACAAAGTGGAAGAACGTGAAGATGAATAATGGGGGTGAAAAGGACTAAACTAAAAATTTGTCTTGCATTCCTTATGAGGACTTTCTATTGACATGAAGAAGAATTAGGGGTCTCTGTAGCAAATGAATTCTCCACCGCTACACCGTAACCTAAAGCAAGTATTTTGGCTCTTTACATACGACTTTACAAATAAAAGTTGGAATTTTTGTTTTTTTTTTAAAAAAAGATTGACGGGACAAACGGTCCTCATTAGTTAAAATTCCAGGATTTCCTATCATCTTGGGGACAAGTCTTGATATCCTTGTGAGGACTTTCCATGGACATGAATAACAATGAAGGATCACTGTAACAAATAAACCTAAAGCAAGTCTTTTTTAATTTTGTAAAATTTTTTAAATAAACTGCGATATCTGTAAAAAAAAAATAAATTGGTAAGGAACTGCAAAGTGATCCTCAAGTATAGCAAGGCAAGTTACACACAGCATGGGTTCTAGATGGATGCATGAATTGATTTTAATGTATTTAGGATTATAAATCGATGCATTTATATTGTATACAGTTGAACTACTTTACCAGTCCAAACTGTTTTTTCTCTTTATACTCTTAGCTTATATCACTGATTGCTTGACCCCCATTACACATAATGCTGAGTTAATGCAGCAGCGGCACCTTTTTCAATATTTACCTCTACTTCTATATTTCCATTATTTGATTTGCATACAGATGCTTGCACTTTTAGGCTTTTTTTTTTTTCCAAATACCCAGTCTCAGCCTGTGCCCCCTTTGGTTGAAACTGTTGGTTGGAGCTGTTGGTTTATATTACTTGTGCAATAGATGATTATTACTGTCAACAAAATTACAGCTTGTCTTGAATCTTTGGACAAAAATGGCCTTGACCAAGACTGAGTGCAAATACTAACAATAATTCTGAGAAAACTGACCTACTGAAACAGCCCTACTGCGAAGTACCTAATACCATAGTCTGCCTTCTTATAGTTGATGCCAGCTGTTGTTGGGAAATACCCATTTAAAGCATTGCTGCTTATTGTATTGTAATTGGAAGTTTTAATCACTGGTTATAAGCTATGTGCTTATTATTGCTGACAGAAAGCACAAGACACTGGCTCTAATTAAAGATGGCCGTGTGATTGGTGGGATCTGCTTCAGAATGTTTCCTACTCAGGGCTTCACAGAGATCGTCTTCTGTGCTGTGACGTCAAACGAGCAGGTCAAGGTATGGAAACGTTCATCCAGTCATTCTAAAAATACTGTGTTGCTCTGTGTTGATGCTTAACGTGTGTGTGCGCATTTGTTTTAGGGCTATGGTACACACCTGATGAATCACCTGAAGGAGTATCACATCAAGCATGGCATTCTTTACTTCCTCACCTACGCTGATGAGTATGCCATTGGCTATTTCAAGAAACAGGTACTCTTTGTTGTGTTTTGATCCTTTTTTTCTTCTGTTTTTCCACTGATCCCAGTTTACTGAATGTGGAATAAACACTGAACATTTCAGTGTTTCACTTTTATTTTTAAATGTCCCCTAATTTTGTGATTGACCCTGTATTAAAGGGCTTCTCCAAAGATATCAAAGTGCCAAAGACTCGCTACCTTGGCTACATTAAGGACTACGAAGGTGCCACGCTGATGGAATGTGAGCTCAATCCCAAAATCCCCTACACAGAGCTGTCGCACATCATCAAGAGACAAAAAGAGGTAAATATTTTAGATCATTTTGCAGGTTGTCCCATCTGGGAGTGTTCAGACTTCAGCCATTAGTTAACAAAAGCATTTGACTGTTGCTGATGTTTTCATCCTGTTTTTGCGATTTTTTTAATCATTTATAATTAAACACTGCGTGCGTTTGTACTGATTTGAAAGAAGTCAAAGGTGTAGGTAGAGGCAAAATGCCATTTAGAGATAACACCACCGATTTTACGTGCACGTAAGTGAAAGTGATAATGGGAAACCTTTGCGTTTCTACTTTAGAACCCAGTCAGTAATCTGTGATGTAATCTTCAGACTTTACTTTCATAAATGCTGCCTTTCAGAGTCTCCACAAAAGTTTGCTTGTTTAATTCTATGCTGCGTTTCCAGGGTTGCCAGATCCTTAAAGAAAAATAAACTATCAGGCCAGTAGGTAAAATTCCAAGTCTCTTTGGCTTTGAAATTGAACTCACGGAATACATGCGCTCAGAATTCCTATTATTGAGATTTTATTTTCCGGCCAAGTAAAGCTTAAGAAGGACTTTGACAGGCTGAAAAACGAGAAATAAATACAAAAGTATTTAAAAACATTTAACAATTGTATGAATTCATTTTGGCTAGTTATTTTTAAAGTACACTTAAGTTTTAAAAGTTATACGTTATATTTTTTTAAAAGCAGTTGCTTAGTTATGTTCTCAACTCTACTCACAAAAATAAGGTGATATTTGTAAATAAAATATCCCGTAGTATTTGTAAGCATTGTATTTGCCTGGCCCTACGATGGATTGGCGCCCCATCTTGGGTTGTTCCTGCCGTTGCGCCCAGAGTTGCCGGGTGGGCACCGGCTGGCCCACGACCCCAAGTGGAATAAGCGGAAAAGATAATGAATGAATGTATTTGCCTTTTTCCAGTGTTTTGGGGTTTTTTTTCAGTTAAGCTTCAGTTAAACACTCCATATTTTAGCAGGCTTGTTGTGAGAAGTGAGTTTTTCCCAGTATGTGGGAGTAGTAACAGGGTGGAGCGACCTGGGTCCTTTCTGTGTCTGAATGGATTTACACTGGGTATTCTGGGTTTTCTTTTCCTTAAAAAATACCAAAGTAAGCCCATGCTCTTTGAGCTTTATAAAAACGTCTTCTGAATGGCTATGTAATATAGTCTGTTAGGGCCTGGAATCGGGCTTCCCAGGAAAGTCACCAATGCATTGAATTTGTTGCATTTGACATGTCTAAGAACTGGGAAATTACAACACTGAAATTTTTAAATAAGGCTCCTCTGAGATTTTAGCCCAGGGTTTTTTTGTTTACAAGAAACAGACTATAACCAATTAAGCCATTGTAACGTTTATTAAAAAATGTCCACTTTTGAAATCCAATCCAATGTTGGGTCTATTGTGCTGCAGATCATAAAGAAGCTGATTGAAAGGAAGCAGTCTCAGATCAGGAAGGTGTACCCTGGGCTCACCTGCTTCAAAGAGGGAGTCCGACAGATACCAGTGGAAAGCATCCCAGGCATCAGTAAGTGTCTGGTGGCCTTCTGTGCGTAACGCAAAATGTAAACAGTAGTAATAGAAACCTAATAGAAACGGCTGCTGTTTCTTAGTAAATGCCATGTTGTTTTGTAGAACTAAACCAAGAGTTTTTTTTTATTCTACCCTGTCTATACCTTAAACTGTTGCTTACACACACACACACAACCTTTTTGCTCAAACTAAAGCAGTTGGAAAGCTACAGGTTTTAATTTCAAATGGTCTTTTCTTAACTATTCAGGAGAGACTGGTTGGAAACCTAGTGCCAAAGAGAAAAAGTAAGTAACATTGATTTGTTCTGTGATGCTTTACTGAATCAGCTTGCTTGTGATTGGCTGTTCCTGTTATGACATAAACACTTTTTGTGTTTACAGTAAGGAGCTGAAAGACCCTGACCTTTTGTATAACATACTGAAGAATCTTTTGGCCCAGATTAAAGTAAGAGAATTTTTTTTACTTAAAAAAATCACAATATAAAGGATCTGGTGTTTCTGCAGCATTTTGATAAACAGTGCTGCAAGTAGAGTGGGCAAGGTTCTTACTGTATTCATACGCCACAACCATGGTGGAGGATAGTGAAAGATAGGGGCATATTAAAGGCAGTGGAAAGGTGTATTATGACAAACCCAATTTTTCAAAAAACAAATCTAATAGTGGAACATAAATTTTGCACATTACTGTTTCTGATGTAGTGATTGAATCTTTTAGCATTCTTATAATTGACTGAATTAACAAAATAGTCACTTAAAATGTAAATCTCCTCTTAGAAGACTATATAGTGCAATGAACCGATACTGTACCAATACAACATTTCATATACTATAATGGAGGTTTTGGACATACTGTACTGCTCACCCCCTTGTTTGGAATTTGTTTGTATGGGAATAGGGACGCTCATTCCATATAACAAAAACGTATCTCTTCAGCCTCTTCATATTAAGTCATCATGATCATAAGGAATTCCTCTAGAATGAATTTGTATTAATAGCATTAGAATAACTTGATGCCAACCATTTGTTGTAAGAACTCCTGCAGAAGATACAACTTATAAACACACTCCTATTTACCAGCTAAATTACATAAATGTAAGGCTAAAAAGAAGCCCAGCTGAGCAAGCTTTCCAGACGTCACTATCAGCATGACATCATGCTCCTGTACACGCATGAACGTAAATCTTTTGTACTGTGCTTTCCAATCTGATTGTTACAGACACACCCAGACGCTTGGCCTTTCATGGAGCCAGTAAAGAAGTCTGAAGCTCCTGATTACTATGAGATCATCAGATTCCCCATCGGTCAGTGTGCTCATTTACTCATGCAGTGTAAAACAATGTTTGCAACCCAAGACAAGCTTCCAGTTGAATTGTTTTGGAGATCTGATTGTTTTATCAATGTTGCAGAAAGTGTTTTGACTCAATTAAGACTGCTGATGTATCCACAGAGACTTTAGACAAGTGATTTAATGATCAATGTTCATAAGATCTTAATAATAATAATAATAATCAACAACAACAAAAAGCTAATAATCAGATAACCTAGTGGTTTTTATTGTTAGAAAATTCAGACTTGGCCAAGGTTTGTTGTGGTTTATTTTTTATTTTGTGTGGGGGGTGTTTCGTCACTAGTACCTAGGATGCAAAGCCATGTGCTGCTGTATAACATAAGGACATGTTCATTTAATGCACTTCTTTAGTATTTTATAAAGAATTTCAGTCATATCTAAATGGAAAGCTAAACACCCATATGTGTTACCATTTAATAATTCAGAACAGTGGGATAGCCGGCTCTCTCTTCTCTCCATTAGATCTGAAGACCATGACAGAACGGCTGAAAAATCGCTACTACGTGACCAAGAAGCTGTTCATCGCTGACCTGCAGAGAGTCATCACCAACTGCAGAGAGTATAACCCACCTGACAGCGAGTACTGCAAGTGTGCCAACACACTGGAAAAGTTCTTCTACTTCAAACTCAAAGAGAGTGGACTCATTGACAAGTGATTACTCCTGCTGCACTGCAGATAAACCACTCATTTAAAGACCTCTCAGAACGAACATCTAGGATTATCTTCCTTTTTGTGACAGCGAGAAGAGGCAGGAGTTCGAGGGGCTTGTGCCGAAATGCAGGAAAGATTGGGGTGGAGGCACAGATGTGTAGATGTTTTGAATCGATGCGGGAGTAAGTGTTTTCGACCTCATTCTTTCCATCCTCTCTGTACAGTATCACTCGTAGTAATGGTCCATTACACACACATGGATGCATTACAGTACTATTGGGTAGTTCTACCCGCTGATTAAGCTCCCTCTCAGACTGGAATACCACATCAAAGCTCAACTCAAAGAAATGAGAAACGTAAACTAGCCCTGCGTGTATGCTGTAATTCCACAGTTCCCTCGTTAAAAGGTCGTACTGACTGACTGACTCTGATATTGCCATTCCACACCAGATGTCTTTTTATTGGACACCAAAGGTCCTCGATTGTTTGTTTTTATTAAGACTTGGTCCACCTCAGCAGGTCTTTCTTGAAGAGCAAGATCCAAGCCGGGTCCACAGTTGATTCATGGGAGGGTTGCATTGACTGGACTTGCTTACTGGTTATGTCTCAAAGCGTGTACTCTACATAGTTCAGTACAAGTAACAATTATATTGCCCTTTATATATATTGGACACTCAAATAGGTAAATATTTAAATAGGGACTGTGTGCTATCAGAAACACGAACTCCAAATCGAAATTCCTGTTATGCGATTTCATGGTACAACATACAAGGAATTCCCTTAAATCACTATTCGGACCTTTAACCTGCTATTACTATTAGCGGTCAGGAAAGTTGATTTATTTTGATTTCTATTTAATGTCACATCAGTATCAATGGTTATATTTTCATGACAGACCCAAGTTGATATCAACACACTAGTTATGGGCCGATTTTGCGTGACCAGTTAACCTAATGCATGTCTTTGGCATGTTGGAGGAAACGGGAGTACCCAGAGTAAACCCACACGGATGTGGGGAGAACATGCAAACTCCACGAGTCCATGGTCAGGATCGATCCTGAGATCTTGGAGATGTGAGGCGATTGCTCCAACCAATAATGCGAAACTATGTGGCCAAGTCAGGAAAGTAATGAAAGTAGATCAGAGTTTAAAAGGTATCTAACATCAATTTAAAGACTTCACTTTTGTTTTAATTAATGGTTAATCATGGGGTAAAATGTTTATTTTATTTTGTAATATTTTGCACTGGAAGAAACAGCTGTGAGACAGTAGAAAACAGAGACTGAGGATTCTCTTTTGGAGCTACCGTGCCTGGAGTTAATTATTTTTAGCGCTGATGTTCATGTGCAGTTTCACCTGTTAGTGTCCCAGCATGCATCTCTCTGAAAATGTTAGGTTGTTTGAGACATAACCAGAAAGTGGCTTGACGTTCTCTGTTGTAACAATAGTGTTAGTTCTTAACACTTAGCCCATTGTTCCGTCTGCTTGGTAGTTGAGTTTTTAGATCATATTTTGGTCCACTGACATCTTGTTTCTCTGCTCAGAAAAGTGTTTGGAAGTGTCTAACCTTAAACTATTTCTAGGATCTGAAGTGTCAGGATTGCAATTCTGTGCATTACCATGGCCAAGCCATTCCAGCAAATATACTGCGCACAAAAATGAGGGGTTACTTCAAAATGAATTATCCCATGATGAAATATCCCCTGTTTTTTGTGAGCAGTGTAGATACAGAACCCACACTCAGGGCCACAGCCCATGTACAAGAACTACTGTCCTTTTCAGGTGAACTCTTATATCAATGCTGCTAGTTGTGCGCCTGGGATGCACTGAGCCTTGGTTTAATGTTGATCTGTGTTATAGAAACTCTGATTCTGGTCCAGACCTAAACACCAATACAGTAACCATTCAGATTTTTTTTTTTTGCATGAATCTCTTGCTGAGCTATATAAAGCATCACGGGCATTGTGACAGTGTGCCGCTATCCAGTTTGTCTAATATGTGCACATACAGGGGTTAGACAATGAAACTGAAACACCTGTCATTTTCGTGTGGGAGGTTTAATTACTAAATTGGACCAGCCTGGTGGCCAATCTTCATTAATTGCACATTGGACCAGTAAGAGCAGAGTGTGAAGGTTCAATTAGCAGGGTAAGAGCAGTTTTGCTTAAAATTTTGCAATGCACACAACATTATGGGTGACATACCAGAGTTCAAAA